>JAZHYW010013448.1:0-67500 GCA_037355805.1 Ixodes ricinus
AAATGAAGACAACGAGAAAGCACGGAAGAGTCAAACTTCGGCGGCTCTACTGAATCCGTCCTCAAGGGGCGATCGATGTTTTATATGTAAGTCGACTCGACATACCGCTGACAACTGCGACGCCAGTACATCTTTACGAGAGAAAAAAGACCTGCTCCGAAAAGAAAGGCGCTGCTTCAGGTGTACCAAGAAGAACCATCAAGCAAAAGAGTGTCGGAGCAACATAAGATGCCAGAAGTGCAGAGGAAGACACGCAACATCAATGTGTGATCCACATTACTCTCCAGGAAAACGAACAAATAATGATACCGCCACAACAAGTGTCCCCGTCAACTTGGAAGCGACGACGAACAACCAGGAGAAACCGATAGTCTTCATGCAAACCGCCACAATTTGGTGTACTGGCGACAAAGAAAAGTTTCAACTTCGAGCACTTTTTGACGGTGGAAGTCAACGCACTTTCATTACAAAAAAAGCATCCAGAAAACTTGGTTGTAAGTTATTAGGTCAAGAGCGTTTGACAGTCGGTGTCTTCGGTGGCAGCGTCACAGAGAAGGAATTTCAGCGTGTGCTGGTGTTTTTGACAACACAGACCGGAAAGATACATCAACTCGAGGTGTTGGAGACCGAACTGATATGCAACCAACGAATTCCAGTTCCGTCGAAACACCTGAACGACAAACTCAAAGAGCTAAACTGCTCCATCGGGGACCTCTCCAACGATGAGGGTCCGACAACCATCGATCTTCTGATCGGATCTGAACATTTCTGGGAGCTGACCACTGGACGGTCGCGTAAGCTGGAAGGAAGGCTCAGGGCAGTTGAATCTGTCTTTGGATGGAGCGTTCAAGGACCAGTCGTGGGAGCCACAGACGAGCTTCCTTGTTATCAGATCACAGCTCTCAAGGCTGAAGTGACCGAGTCTACGACAGACATTCTGAAGAAATTCTGGACATTAGAGACCATCGGTGTCAATGACTTCGAAAAGAACGATCTGGGGAACGATCCCGTGATGAGTAATTTTGAAGAAACTGTGACACAAGTAAATGGACGGTACAAAGTTGCCCTTCCCTGGAAGAACATGGTGGACCTTGGGGACAACAAGGTGGTCGCTATAAAACGCCTGCACCAGCTAATCATTAAGCTACGAAAGACACCTGGGAACCTACAGGCGTACGATAACGTCATAAGAGAGTACATGACTAAGGACATGGCAGAACCCATAGTTCCGAGTGACAACGAGAACGAGTTACTGACTTATTACATGCCACACCAAGCTGTGGTTCGGGAATCAAGCAACACTACAAAGCTTCGGGTGGTTTTCGATGCTTCGTCACATGCATACGAAGCAAAATCACTCAATCAAAACCTTGAGAGCGGACCTAATTTAACCTCGGACCTCGTGAGCTTGCTGCTTAACTTCAGAACGCACAAAATAGCCCTAGTGGCGGATATAGAGAAAGCGTTTTTACAAATTGAAATTGTCGAGACAGACAGAGATGCGCTTCGTTTCTTATGGTTTGAAACGACTCCGCCGGCTTCTGGATCTTTACCACCCATTGAATGCTGGCGCATGAAACGAGTTCCATTTGGAACCACGTCAAGCCCTTTTCTGCTTTCTGCAACCATTCAACATCATTTGAAAAGTGTGGAACATACAGTATCCTGAGACTGTGAAAACTCTTAAGGAATCGTTTTATGTTGATGACTTGCTAACTGGAGTAGATGAAGAAGCAGCAGCCTTGAAGATTTACACGGAAGCCAAGACCATATTTAGCTCTGCTTCCATGACGCTGCACAAGTGGGTCTCAAACAACAAGCGTCTGAAGGAGCGTTTTGAGCAAGACTATCCAAACCACACGACACACCTCGGGTACCTTCCAGGGGTACTGAAGGTACTGGGACTCACCTGGGATCCAGACTCCGATAAATTGACGTTTACGACGAGCTTCAGATCAGAACCGCAAGAGAAAGAAACTAAACGAAGCGTCGTGAGAACGACTGCAAGGCTCTACGACCCCCTGGGGTGGATATCCCCCTTCACTGTCAGAGCGAAGTCGCTGTTTCAGCAACTGTGGAAAAGGAAGGTCGATTGGGATGAGAGCATTCCCGATGATGTGAAAGAAGAATGGTTTCAGTGGTGTGCCGAACTCGACGAACTTAACAAGATTCAAGTGCCACGTTTTTACGGGTTTCTATCGAAGGACCGTTCAGAGAACGTTGCGTTGCACATCTTTGCTGATGCAAGCACCGTAGCCTACGGTACGGTTGCGTACATCTGCAGTGCTGACGTTGAAGGTAACAGCGTATCAACTATTGTGATGAGTAAATCAAGAATAGCACCGGTGAAACCACTAACTTTGGCAAGACTGGAACTGATGGCATGCCTTCTCGCAGCCAGATTATACAAATACCTGACGCAAAGTTTACATGACGTACCAACGAAAACATACTTGTGGACTGACTCCACTATTGCGTGTCACTGGATAAACAGTGACGCCACCCGCTGGAAACCGTTTGTCCAGAACCGTGTCACAGAAATACAGAGTCATACCAATGGAATACGTTGGAGACATTGTCCTGGAAAGGAGAATCCAGCAGACCTAATGACACGCGGCATAAAAGCCAGCCGACTAGTAAATGAGCAACTCTGGTGGTCCGGACCAGAGTGGATCAATAGTCCTGAAGACTACTGGCCTAAGTTGGCTACATCTGCGGACTTAACCGAACAAGTCGCAAAGGAAAGACGGACAACTGAAGTTACACAAACAACTGTACTTCCAGCAACAGCACTTCCAGTAGTAGACATAAACCGCTTCAGTTCTGCCGACAGAGCATTCAGAGTGACAGCTTGGATTCTTCGCTACGTAAATAACTTGCGACGGACGGAAAAGACAAGTGGCCCACTCAGAACGCAAGAAATAAATGAGGCAGAACTCTACTTGCTTCGTCAAGAACAACGAGAACACTTCTCAAGAGAGGTTAGATCCACCCAGGAGAACACGAGACTTCCACGAGATTCTCCTCTTCGAGAACTTTCGCTCTTTATCGATAGTGACGGCCTTCTACGAGTGAAGGGACGGCTACAACACAGCTTGAAACCCTACGGGGAACGTCATCCGATAGTCCTCCCAAAAGCACAACTTTCCAGTTTGTTGGCAATACAATCACACCTTCGTGTGCTTCATGGTGGAGTGAGGGACACGTTAGTCCAACTAAAAGAAAGGTACTGGGTTGTCGGGGGACGGCAGTTGGTAAAACAAACGATCCGAAAGTGTTTGACTTGCCAGCGCTTTAACACACGCCCAGCACAACAAGTGACAGCGCCCCTTCCACCTGATCGGGTGACACGAGCTCCACCCTTTGCCATAACCGGAGTGGACTTCGCCGGCCCACTTTTCGTGAAGAGTTTAGGATCAGACAAGAAATCCTACATTGCACTATTTACTTGTGCTGTCACAAGAGGTGTACATCTGGAGATGGTCAGCGACATGTCCACGAAAACCTTCTTACTAGCCTTTCGTCGATTCATATCGCGAAGAGGCATACCACAAATCATCTATAGTGACAACGCACTTTCATTTAAGAAAGCTAATCGAGATCTGACATGCATCTGGGCTGTCATTAAAACGGAAGAAGTGCGGAACTTTTTTGCAAATGCAAGAATCGAATGGAAGTTTATTGTAGAGCGAGCTCCTTGGTGGGGAGGATTTTACGAAAGATTAGTTGGTTCGACAAAACAAGCATTGAAAAAGACCCTTGGCTCCAGCCGTCTCAATGCCGAAGAATTGACAACGACGTTAACTGAAATCGAAGCAGTCTTGAACTCTCGACCCTTGACCCACGTCTACGTCGAGTCTGGAGAGCCGGAAGCACTTTGTCCTGCTTTCTTCTTGACCGGAAAGCGAATGACTTCTCTGCCAAGCTTGCGACAGCAAGAAATAAGAGACATCTCTTGTGAAAATCTAAGAATTCTTTGGAAGGACAGGCAACGAGCACTGGACATGTTCTGGCGTAGATGGACAAAGGAATATCTAAACGATCTTCGCTCGACGTTGAACACCAGAGCGTCTGAGTGCAAAACGATTAAAGAAGGAGACATCGTGCTCTTGCGCGAAACCATGATACCACGTCAACTATGGAAGATGGGAAGAGTTATGCAAGTGTTCCCAGGACGTGACGGCAATGTAAGATCCTGCAAGTTAAAGCTTCCTGGAGGGAACATTGTCAAACGACCAATTCAACTTCTATACCCCTTGGAAATAACGCAATGAAATGACACTGTCATTTAGGGGGCAGTGTGTTGAAACCATAAAGTGCAAGAGAGACAATATTACCAAGCACCCATACAGGGAGAAGAAAAGAAAGTGTGCACGCCGAGATCAGGAGAAAAGAGGAAGAAGGGGCTCGGCTAAAACGTGCACGAAAGGACGGAACGATGGCGTCGTCACCTTGTGAGCGCATTCCTTTTCTTTGAGTGTCATTTACCTTTACTTTAGCAATTAAATGTTTAACTATCCGTTGTACGGTGTCGGCTCCCCTCTGTGAACGCAACACACCCTCATCTTCACAGGTGAGGTGAGGGTGAGTGAGTTTCCGAAGCAGGAAAATTCATGAGTGTGAGGGTGAGTGAGGGCCGTGAGGGCCGTGAGGGCTGTGAGGACCGTGAGTGAGTGAGGGCCGTGAGGGCGGTGAGTGCGTGAGGGCGGTGAGTGCGTGAGGGGTGCGAGGGCCATGAGAGCGTGAGGAGCGGTGAGTGTGTGAGTGGCGTGAGGGACGTGAGGGCCGTGAAGGTGGTGAGTGCGTGAGGGGTGCGAGGGCCATGAGGGGCGTTAGGGCGGTGAGTGCGTGAGGCCCCCTTTAGACGGAGCAACTTTCTCAGCAATTTTGGTGTTGATGGCAGGTTGTTCCCTAGCTTTCCCTAGATCGACACGAATTGCTGAGATCGGGTCCCGCTCGAAACAAGCGAGCAACTCGGAGCAATTCGAAGACGTTTGAATCGGCTGGATCCAATCAGAGACGCGATATTTTCACCTGATACCTCGTGCCGGTGATGATCACAACAAAAGACTTGGTTCTGGTTTGAAATTGATCGATTTTGGAAATAAAGTGTTTCAGAAAGATGCATTAGTATTCTTAACGAGATTTAAAGGCATAAAAACACGTGTATAGCGCGCAATTGTTTGTCTAGATAGTGCAAGAAAAATTAAATTTCATGATGATGATGGCAAATTGCAGCAGTTGGTTGCTGCGTGTGAACGCGGGCGGCTCGTGTTGCTGGGGTTGCGACGTCAAGTTTCTGGGCGAAATTGCCCCGTCTGAAGCGGGCCTGAGTGGCGTGAGGGCCATGAGTGCGTGAGGGCCTTGAGGGGTATGAGTGTGTGAGGGCGGTAAGGGTGGTGAGTGGCGTGAGGGCCATGAGTGCGAGGGCAGTGAGTGGCGTGAGGGCGGTGAGTGGCGTGAGGGCGGTGAGTGGCGTGAGGGTCATGAGTGCGTGAGGGGCGTGAGGGCGGTGAGTGGCGTGAGGGCCATGAGGCCGTGAGGGGTATGAGTGCGTGAGGGCGGTGAGTGGCGTGAGGGCAATCAGTGCGTGAGGGGCGTGAGGGTGGTGAGGGCCATGAGTGCGTGAGGGGACCATGAGGTTCAGTAAGGGTGAGTGAAGGGCTGAAGGTGAGTGTGACTGTGAGGGTGAGGGTGAATGAGGGGCTGAGGGTGAGTGTAGCTGTGAGGGTGAGGGTGAGTGAGGGGTTGAGAGTGAGTGTAGCTGTGAGGGTGAGGGTGAGTGAGGGGCTTAGGTGAGTGTGTGTGGCTGTGAGGGTGAGGGTGATTGAGGTGACCTAAAATGCCGACCTCTGCTTTGGGTACCCCCTCATATTTTTTTATTGTTGAAACTTTGGTTCTATGGCCCAGCATCTTGCTTGGTGCGAATCAAATCCCTTTTTGTGTTATACATATTTTCAGATATGTTTTTTTTTAGAATGGTGAAATGACTGGTGTTCATATTTTGATTATTTAATGTTTGTATTCCATACATAACATCGTTTATTGGTTAAATGTTTCCTGTTTTCATGTAAGTTTATTGGTTCATATTCAAAGGTGGCAGCCAATAAGAAGGGTGCAAGGTTGTTTCTGGCTTTAGAAAGTATAATTACTATAATTATTATAGTTTCATAGAGCAAGTGCTGGAAAAATACTTCTTTTCAGATTTCCATTTGAACAATGACTCAGAAGTACCTACACAGTTGTTTTAAAACGTTTAATTATTTTTTAAAGGAAAATAATTTCAATATAAAATTGTATATCAGGTTTGGAAAATAAAAGAATACAAATAATTGCCACCTGAACACTTTGTCTCCATTATAGCCACTTTATATATATAAGCAGTATAGTTTTGGTTGTAATGCACTAATGTTTTAGGCTTAACACATTGTTTATATGAAGTGTCCCCATGCTTAGGAAGTGCCAACCTTTTGTTGTCATCACAAAAATAAAAGATTTAAAATAATTACATAGGGGTGTATATGTTCTCCAAATGCCGCACATAAAAAAAGATATCTCGGTTATGCTATTTTTTATATATATATAATTGTACCCCAATACGTTTTTTTACATAAGTTTAATTTGGGTTTTTTAAAGTAAAGCGAGTAGAGCGAGGTCACTCGACCAACACGGGAAGGCACGCCGCCAGCGTTTTAACCGCGACAATTAAGGAGAAAAAGAACGAGTTGAACAACACAACACTACGAATTATGTTACCTTTAGCCGGTTACTGTCCAGGAATGCAGATATTGTAACTTTTGCTGCTATTGCACGCGCGGAACAAGCGTGAGGCAGCATGGCTTGAGTAAGTTTATCACTGCGCGAATCTGGAACCGAAACTGATCGGGGGCATGCCGTGTGGTGTTACTTTAGCCGATTGCTTTCACATCATGTTGCCCTTCGAAGCGCCAGATTAAGAGAGGTGTCTAGCCTGCCAATTTAAATACATAGACCACTAGTATACCAATAATACTTGCAAACACTTTTCGTATTCATCTAGTAAACAGTAGCAGTCACTCGCCTAATCCTTGTCAGAATGTGGTAGGGCATATGGCGATTCGGGTCGGTGGGGTAATTAGAGTAGAGAGTCGCGGATGTGTTGTGTTGGAGTTGTTTGTGCCTTGTTGTACTGCTGACATGCATGTCGCCTGTAGTAGTAGTGTTCGGTATCTTGGTGCTGTGTGTGTTGTTGTATGTGTAGTAGGTAGTTGAATAGCACGAGTTCGTGCATAAATATTTCCTTTTAGTGCCACCTAGCGGTTATTACTACACTTCCTAGGTGGCGCAAGCTGCCACTTCATTCAATAAGCTAAGTGTCGAGCAGTCCTGTAGCTATTGATTTACAAACAGCTGACCTGGCCGCCTGGCTGGCCTGCGGTTCACAGGTCTTCCTACGTCCCTGCTTCTCAGTTCGATAACAATCGTAATAATTGTGCCACTCAGCCGACTCAGCCACCTAAATGCTCGTTTTGTGTCGAAGAGGTGCGAAGTGCAGGCACAGACGCGCACGAATGGATAACCACGCCGGTAAAGGTAAACCTAAACTAGAAAAGAAAGAAAATAGCGGTAGCGTTGGTGCGGAGTTGAACGCCTCCCGTCGGTGACGACGAAGGCGCCCAGTGATTCATCGCCGCACACGACAAGCATACGTTTTGTTCAATAAAGTCAGCATGCCCATTCCTCGTGTAACGATTTCTTTTTTGAGTGTTCACCGCCGGTGGTAAAAATAGTCAATCTAGCGAGATGCCGTCGGGGGCGATCGCGGCAATTCCGGCACACACACTGCCGTCCGTACAGGATATAGGTACGGTACCGGTGTCTGGGGACGGATGTTTAGAGTGTTTGAAGGCGCTTAAAACACGTCGAATAGGCGTATGCGCTCTATTCTCTCACTCGACCGAAAAGCCGTGCTCTTCGTTGGGCCTTACCGGAGAATTCGAGCCTCGCTAACCGGCCGCCATGTTGCTTTAGGGGTGGTCAAATTTGACTACGAGCTTTTTGACTACATGTGGGTTCGTCATTTTTGCTCTGGGGGTCGTTATATTTGGGACAACTTTTTACCACCTCAAAGGTATTCACGTATGACTACCTTTTTCTTAGAGTGTAACACGGAGCGCAAATTGGTTGTTGTGGGGTCGTCATCAGCTGATTCGGTCCACCTGGTCCGGGAGGACGCAGCGAGTGTTTCTAAAAGTAAATCTTCCTTAGTTCCGTTTCAAAACGTGGGAGTATCCCGACGGATAGCGTGAGTAAAAAGCTGCGGGTGTATTCAACAAAATTACTTAGTTTTAATTGAACAATAAACTCCGGATTGTTGTCCTAATTCTGCCGTTTTTATGCTTCGTGTTGGACTGCGTTTGCACAGCGACGTGTTTGCACAGCGACGCACACCGCACGAGTAGATGATTCGGTCCTGCAAACGACCGGTTATGCAGAATTTCAGGGAAACTTATGTCACCACCGATATTTTCCTGTAAATCTCGTATGAGTTTGTTGCGCACATCATGCGGTGTGAATAAGGTAGTGAACATAGTGCTTTTTCTTTATTTTGGGAAGAGGCGTATCTTGGAAAGAGGCGTTGGTTCATTTATTATGGTACAATCACTTGAGAGTTGAGAAGTCGGAGAGAGTGAGCAATCTTTCCCAACTTTGTCTCTTTTTCTCTCTGGCACTGCCCCTAGTTTCTAAAGTTTCAGTTTCAGTAGGCATACCTACTAGCAGGTACAAACTGCTCTAAAGCAGGTAAAAGGCAGGGAAGTCAGGACGGTGCGGACTTCGTGCTTCGCGCTTTTCGCAAGGTGACTGGGTAAATTCTTTTGCGAGGTATGCGGAATATGCAAGCGATTTTGTTACGACCGTCGTTTGCGTATCTCCATCAAAACGAATAAGATGATATACAAAGGCGCAATCACAAACCAAGATTCGGTGGTCCGTGTAGTTGAATTTTACACTGCTTTCTGCAACACCGTGTCATGACGAAGAGCTGGAACGGTCACGGTTTGTGCTAGCCTACCGGTTGACAGAAACCCGCATCGCCCGCATCGGCACCGAGTGCACTTGGGCTGTTGATGCTCAAGCCTTTCATCCGCGGCTTGTCACCAGCTGATCCTGCTGCTCAACGGTGAGGAAGCGGCGAGAGTGACCTTTCAAGTAAATGTAAATCCTCGTTCATCCAGTTATCCGGAGTCAAAGAGTGGAAGATGTCCAACGTGTACTGATGGCGGGACCTACGAGCGTTTTGCCTTGCTTTTATAGCCGAAACCAGAGCAACGAGATAACTGCCTTGCGTACTCCAATATAACGGAAGCAATATGTTTCAACAGGTCGAGTACGTCACCGGGGATGTAGGCGAGACAGTGCACACTGTTTAAACGCTTGCAGTGTCCACGAGTGGTACCAGGAAAACGACGTCAACGGAGAAGGAGCTCGCGATTCAGCATAATGCAGTGTTACGAGCCCGTGAATCTTCAAAGTTCGGGGTGGTGGCGGCGTAAAAAAAGACGCATCAGCGCCACACCAGTGATCCCGAATAACACCGGTCACAAACTCCCGAGCCCCACCGCTCCACTCAACACCGACACGACATACCACAACAAACTGCATCAAAACGCCCCAAAAGTGAAGGCGTCTGCTCCCGTACTGCAACCAGCGGAAGTGAAGTGTTGGGCGGATGTCCTTCACAAGAATATATAAAAATGCTTTGCTCAAGGATCATTTTCATTTATTATTAACTACATAATGATAAAACCCCAATATTTTGTCTTCTTTTTTATCTGATTCAAGCTAGTCGGACTGCTCATAACACTGGTCTAGCATGAAAATAACAAAATTTGAACTTCTTCACGACCGGTTTAAGATTTATTGTTAATACATCGCTATTTTTCGCAACGGACTAACATTATAGATTGTGCCTCCATACTTTTTAAATGCAAACAGTTCTTACATACGGCTGTCCATTGCGCCGTGTTTTGTGTCTTCTTCTATAAATCTGTAACGGTCAGCGACCAAAGGGTTCAGCCGCACATGTCAAGCTTATTATATACGCCGCGCGGAGAAAGGTCATTGAGTAGGAAGTGTCGGGTGCTGTGTGCAATGTGTTTGTGCATAGTCAGTGTTGTGTAATACCTGCTACTCATGTTGTCCGTGATGTATGTGGGTTGGTGTCTACTCCTGATCGTTTGCAGCGTCTTAGCAGACTCTTTTTTTTATATGCTGCTAGAAATCTCGCTAGGTGGCGAAAGTTACCAATCTATTCCAAATAGTGAGTTATTTCTCCATGTAAATTCGGCATTGTTTTTTTTTGTTTTTTTTTGTCTAGCGGCTCCGTTGTAGGTACCGACGCCGCCGACCGCCGAGGACGCACGTACGTACCTTTGCACGTTTACCTTTGCACGCTTGGAGACTGTTTACTGTGTATAAAAGACATCGAACGAGAACAGACGTGTCCTGTGTGCTCTCAATGGGGTGGAAAGGAGCGCGGCTCGCTGGGCTTGTTTCTCGCCTGCTCTCGGTTGCTGGCCGCCATGTTTCATAAGCAACACGCTGAACCATGTTTTGCGGAAGGCAGATACGGTGCATCACGTTAAGTTTACATGGCACCTCATATGTAGACGAATAACACACATGGCTGCGTGTAAAACGAACACGTTTCGACGTGTCCGCTATGGGACAACGGTTTACACGTCTGAGCGTGTTATTTTTGCTGACAGTGCAGATCGCACAGATCACCAGGGAATGGCCTTTCACTTCCGTAATACACAAAAGTTATGACACAGAAACGATCCGAAACACACGGAGAAATTGTCACGGAGAAGGGTAGGGAATAAAAATAAATAAATAAGAATAAAATTACCCAACTCCGATCTCAACGAAAATTGCGGTAAAAAATAAAATATTTAGGTTCGAGTGGTGGCAAGACGATAGGTCCACGCCTGGTGGAGAGTCAGACAAAGAAGTCAACGACACGCAAAGGGAAAAAATTTAATTAAGACAGAAAAACTCAGCCGCACATGGCAAGAACAAAAACCAACTCCTCCGGGCATTCCCTAAACGGGACACAACCAAATGCGTGCGAAGACGCTCTCTACAGCGCCGTCAGGCCGCTACGCCATGAAGAAATAAACCCAACAAGTAAACAATGCTAACAAACAGTTAGTAACGAAAGATAAAAAAAGTTCAGCAGAACCGCACCCGAGAAACAAAGTTCAGCGAAGCGAAGAAACACACACGAAAAAAAAATAGTCTTAACTGACTGACGCCGAGTCCAGTCCCATGACACTGAAGCCTGGCAGGATGATGGCGTCCAGATGATGCTCGAATCTATTCTTCACTCTGTTCCGCACATCCGTCGTGGCAGTGCGGAACAAAGTGAAGAATTGTTTCGAGCAGCGGTGCGCGAGAAGGTAACCGAGACGTAACATGCCTCGAGCTTCATATCGGGAGAGGAGCTTTCGAGGTAGTTACTGCATGCAGTTACTCAAACTTTCTCTTTCCCGTTCCCTTTTTCAAAAGAAAAAGCCGGCGCCAACTTTTCATCTCGGGAGAAGACCACTCTTCACAAACGGTTATAGTTGACAAGGAGGCTGACTTCGACCCAACTAGTCTCCGGGCAGAATAGACACCAGTACATTTACCAACACGCTCGTTTTTTGATGCTAGTCTCTGGGCTTTGCTGTTTCAAAAGAGATAACCCTTCGGTGCTATCGGATTTCCGCGGAGGGTGATAGAGTACATAAAATTGAAAGAATGAAACACGGAGGACAACCATTTTGCAGAGCACGGCCATTTCTAGGATAGGGCATTCAAAGCTTGGGCAAATACGCGGTATCGTTTCACGTGTGCACGGATGGCTGGTTTCAAAATTTTCCCCATCCCTAACGAAACCGGCCCATCTTCGTGTGCGTGCGCGATTTTCGTCCCGCGCCGCCGGTTTTAGCTCGCACGCGGCGTTGTTTTGGCAGGCAGAACTGTTGCTGACCGTCGATATTGTGCGGCCGTGGTGTTCTCATCCTCCCAGGCAACAGTTACTTTGCTTTCCCTTCTGAAATACTCTGACTGACTGACTTCTCCTGGGTGGCCGTCACTGTTCGCCGCGTCAACGACACATTCGTAGCATTTCACTCCTCGTGACACAGGTGCGCTGCTCGGTTTACTGTCACGGGCCGTCCTATCTAACACAACGAGCGCGAAAGGTCGTGGTCATCTGCTGGTTCCGAAAAGGCGGGACGTTCATATAGGCCAATGAAGACCCCGATTCAATACGACGTCTGCCGATTTCTAAACATTAAAAATTTACGACGCCTGCTAGTTTGTTAAGAAGTGTTGCTTTCTCTTTTGAACAGCTCCAATGTAGCTTGCCGCCTATAATAAAATTTAAATGATCAATAAATATAACAGGGTGGAACTGCTGTATTTCATTTTTATGTGGGAGCGTTGAAAAAAGGCAAAAATATTTCCAAGTTTGTGAAGACGCGCAATTCGCAAGTCCTATATGCGTCCCCTCGCAAGCAACGAGGGGACGCATAGTTTTATTTTTTTTTTAAAGATACGAAACCGTTTTTCTTTTCAACATGGAAAACAAGCTTATATTTTTTATCGATTTATACGCTTAATTTAGCTAGAAAACTGCGAACTGCCCTCTCTCCGCAATATTTTTTTCGAAGACTTAAAAAAAAATGACATTATTGCTACCAAGAAACGAGGTAAAATGTGCACTTCCAGCTTCAAAATTAGGCTGTTTTGTTTAAGTAGAACAGTTAAGTATGACTCGAGTAGATGAGCAACTTGTTGGCAGCAATGGTCCGTACTTTGGTATGTTGTTAATAAGAGTAATTCAAACTCAGATAGTCTCACTTTGTGGAAAAATGCGCGGAAGTTCGGTTCTTGTTTTAAGTTCAGAGCGAACATGTTGTAAATCAACTTCATATATATGTATATTCTTTTTCCAAAGGCCTAGACTGACTTGTGCTCTTTACTTGAAAAATGTAATTGATTGCGATTACAAATTGCCGAGCCTCAATTTTAATCGATTACCGTTACAAATTACTGTCACTGAAAAGTAACGGACTACTTTACTCTTTACGTTACAAATTACTTTCACGTTACTTTTTCCGCACACTTGTCCAAAAAGTAATAAAAACAATTTCGATAATTTTTCGAAATATTCTGCAACACTACTTTTCATTTCTCATACGCTTGTATTCGGTAGTCCTTGTAAAAATAAAATATTGTATTTAAAGGGGCACTCCGTTCACCTGCAAGCTGACACGGCACAGAAAGCTGCAACCACACCCGCCATCCCGCTAGCGCACGGCCCCCTGAAATGATCCCTGGAATTGTGCAGAAAAAGCTAGCGGTGAGCATGGTCAGTAGCAGTGTCTACCTTCGCTACGAAATTCGGAGCTAAAGAAGTGATCCACGAAAGCTCCCTTTGACTCGGGTGTTTCGCCTGTTATTTATAAGAAAAGAAAAACTTGGTTCTGACGTTACAATGTATATATAGCCCAATGGAGAATGCAGCTGTCCGAACTTACCTTGATGTGTTTCCATAGATTAGAGTTTGTTGTTCTTGCTAATGACAATGTGTGTGCTTTTATTGTTGGCAAGCTAAATATGCACTGGAACTCTAGATTTCCTTTCTCCTTAATGCCCTGAATTTTGAACATCTCATTAAGAGATGGCCATGGAGAAGACGGACACTCCATGACCTAAAACTTGACCACTCAGAGAAAAAGTGGCGGTTACGGGTTATCGATCAGTTATCGGTTCTAACTTTCATATTAATATTTGTGGAGTCCAGGGGAGGGAGGGCATAGAGAGCGAGAGAAGCGGTGGCCATCGGTCTCACAAAACAACAGAGGATGACGTTACTTTTACGCGTTACTCTCTCTCTCTATCTCTGTCAGCACTCCTTAGATGCCCCCCCCCCCTTTTATGTTGACAGCTGACTGTGAAATGAGGAGTGGACTCGACCACCATGCCCAGACAAATAAACCAAACCGTACCCTCGAAGACGATGCTTTTATCCTCTCGCCGGGCGTCTTGCAGCCTTGCCTCAAGGGCGTGCTAGAATAATGTAGCGCAGAGAAAGGACAAAGAGAATTCGACTCCCCGCGCGATGCTACATCGTCTGTTACGCGAGTTGTGAACCCGCGAATCCAAGGGGTACGGACCCGCGTTCGGTATCTGTGCAGGTGACGGGAGACATCGAAGAATTTGGAACGAATGAAGCGGTTTAAAAGACAAAAACAAATAAATACGAAGAGCTTTCTCCTGCCCGCGAGAAGAAGAAAAACACGATGGAAGGCGACGGAGAGCCTACTTGGCGTTGTCTTACTTGATCTTTGTCTTTTGTATATTTGTACTACATGCCTTGCCTGTTTTTTTAGTGGTTCTAGTGACCGGTCATACGAAAAATCGCGTTGTCTTTTCGGCTATTCTGCCCTTCCCGGTGTTTTCTATATTGTTGAACTTGCTTTCTTTATGCTGCTGAATGTTCTGCTCGTATTGCTCCAGTTAATGTATTATGCTCATATTTTTTAAAGTAATGAGTAAATAAAGTAATTCGTTACCAATATCTTGTACCGAAATTACGTTACAAATTACTTTAAAAAAATAACGCGGCAATTACAAAAAATTGGTTGAAAAAGTAACAGATTACAAATAATTCGTTACTTGTAACGGATTACTTCCCAAGTCTGGATCCAGAGAGACCCCACCGCGCGCGTGGTCGGAGCGGGCTCGCTCCCAGCAGCGGAGCTCTTATCGTCGGCGCTCGCTGGCTGCGAGATTTCTGAGAGCGAGGGGGAACTTTGCTGTCGCGTCGGGCTCTCCTTGATATCAAAGCGGCACAAAATAGCGAAAGCGAAGTTCCCGCTCGCTCTAAAAAAGTCTCGCAACCAGCGAGCGCCGACAATAGGAGTTTTAGTAGATCGTTTTGGCCCTCCCGCTACGGTATACACTAGAGCGACGACACTACTGCGCATGCGCGCTGCTAGCGGAAACATTGCGGAGCTTCGGAAGCTAGCGGAGGCGCGGTATCTGACCAAAATAGCGAGGAGCCTAGCGCGGCGTGCTAGCGTGGGTCTCGCGGGACAGCCAGGAAGGGATGCAATTCAAGATGGCCGTCACGCCTAGCCTGTCCGTCTGTCCGCTTCGGGATCGCGGTTCTGAGGGGCGGATTATATCTTGCTGCTGCGAGAAAAAGTCGCGATAAAGCAGTTCCAGGACTGCAACAAGTAGCAATTTATGGTAAACATAATAAATACGCACACAGAAAAAAAATTGTTTTTTCGCAGTTTCTGGTTTTGTGAGCGAAGGGTGCTGCCTCTTGCTCGGCCACTTTGTCGTGACGACAAAACCGACCAAGAAAACGAGCGAGCAGGTGGATATGAGGGACTTCCATGGCGTTTCATTTTCGGTGAAAAACTGTTCTCATTTATTTTCGAAGATTTTTCTCGATGGCTTTGGCGCTTGACTCATATCGGATTGGCTTGGACAGTTTGGCCGTCAGTTGTATTCAATTACAAACAAAATAGCCATTTAATTACAAAAGAAGCAACGATCAGCACGTCATTAACTAAAGAAAAAAACATTGTATAAGGTAACGACGTTAATAAAAAAATTGCAAAGAATTGCTTTACAAATCTGTTTTACGCGAGCCTTAGTGTCTGAAAGAGCCGTTAGTGGCGTTGCGTTAGCTCTCGAAACGCTGTAATCCGTAGCGGGTTGCGAACGTTCTACTAAAATCTAAAATGGTGGTTCCGCTACGCTACATATAGCGGAGGTCGTAGCGGATTGCGGATAGCGTAGCGCGAGTGACTGAACGATCTACTAAAACACTCTAATAAGAGCTACCGCTGCACGGGAGCGTGCCCGCTCTTGCGACGCTCGTAGTGGACTCTGAACTTTTGATAAAGACTGTACGTTTTCACTTTTTCTCGTGGGTATTCTGGCGGAACCGTAAAAAAGCTAAGGTTACTATAGTAAGCTCCTGCATGAATATAATGTTTCTTGAAATATGGGGCTTATGCACTCCTGTTCCTCAGAACAGTAAAACGTTTCAATTCACAGATAAAAAGTCAACTAGAATAGACATTGTGCACGCGTGTTAATACTTTGTTTATTTTCTGCAAATTTTTATCTTCAATCGAGTACCATTTGTCTTTTCTCCAAGATGTCTTCACCACTGCAGGGAACGATCTCTGACATCTTGCCAGGTAGGGCTGTTCTTGGTGTAAAACTGCTGGTACCACCTTCGGAAGTCGGCTATGGTTCGGTCCTCTTTCTGCAGGGGTGGATTCTTCCAGATGGTTTTGTTGTTCCACACAAGCATGTCTCTCTGGAACTAATAAAGAAAAAAAAAAAACGTCTAGAAGACTTTTTTTTTAAAGGTATATAATATATTTGCTGTTTTTAAGTTGGCATTGATCAGTTTTTGCGAAAAGCGGCGACGGTGCACTCAGTTTCGGTAACAAAATGACTGCGTTTATTTCTTTCCTGGCGAAGTATTATTTAAAAAAAAAGCTTTATATTTTAAAACTGCCCCGCTTGTTATAGGACAGGCCGTATTTACGGCTGATCTGATATAGTTACAACGTAAGAAACAAAAGGCATGGTGAGTCCTAACCTCCTCCTTATCGCATCACAACCTATAGGAGTGCGGTGTTATTTCATAAGAACGGCGAAGAAAACACCCCAACCCAAGTAGCTTTGACTATAAGGTGCCGCGCCCTGCGCTTTTTGTTTTAATAATAGCTATGTGGTTTATTCAAGGTAGACATAAACACATTGCACCGCTAAGCACAGTTGCAGCCCCCACACACATCCACACACACACTTACACACACACACACACACACACACACACACACACACACACACACACACACACACACACACACACACACACACACACACCAACAACAACAACAACAAAACAGTGACTCTAGTGCGGTAGAAGCTGCCTACTCATTCAACCAGTAATTAAGTCATCGTCCTTACACTAAGTCGCCTCGTGTTCCACGTATTCACAGACGTCGATAACTGCAGCCCTTTATGGAAAAACAGTCGGTTTCTCGGGAGAGATAGCACTTAATCCGCGATCTCGCTTACCGCGTTTAGTTTTCCCCGTCACAGGTACGTCGTTTGTCCACCGGCTCGCCTGGGCTCTATCTGTTACTTAAACTTTAAGCTTGCAGTGATAAATAGTACGTACAATCAAAACATAAATAACGACACAATTCAGAAGCTTATTATTGAAAAAAGTTACCCATCAAAGGAAAACATGCATCGCAGCGCTAAGCCAACACTAGGAAAAGCGCTGATGTAAGGTTGTCTTCAACGCAACTCATCCCTGATGCCGCGCTGTGTGTGCGTTGTATTACTAATACAGCGACAAGTAAGCGTTGCATCAGCAAGGTTAGCGTTATTTCACGCATTGACTAATAGCTCTGGGGTGGCTCTGCGCTGTACAGATTCGCTCAATATAAAACGGAGCGCTGGAGCGGCGACCGAACTGCACCGCCGCGCTATTTAGCAGCGCCGCTTGGAACTCATTGCTGCATCTGCACACGCGAAAATGTGTTCTGCGGGGACCTCCGTTTTCTTCTTCCAACCCACACGTTATCGGTGGCACGAGCGGCGCAACGCTCTTCCTAAAAACACCGACAGGTTCTCAGCTCGCACGGAAAGATAGTCGCCCTTCTCTCCCACTTGCCCATATAGTGTGTGGGATTTTCTGGCTACCAACACAGGTACCGATAGAGTACCCAAAGAATTATCACAACAGCGGCCGCGATCTCAAAGGATACGTCAAACCTAGTAGCGCGGTTCCCACATCTCCGCGGCGATATAGACGACGTTTAGGACCACATTACCGCGGGTCGGTTCGATAAATTACCTCCGTCGGTGCCAATGATCGACTACCTTCTCTCACTCTCTCGAATATAGCGGAAGAGAAGACACACGTACCAGAAAAAGGACAGAGTTCAAGAATGCTCTTCTAAAAGGACTACAATGTCCCCATCCAAAATGCCCCTGTGCCGGCATGGTAAGGAAAGGTCTGTACCTGCCAGACTCGGGGTTCCGGAGAGCCGAGATGGGGGAAGCGTCGGAGAAGTCGCCGACACACGTCCTATCTCTTTCGCGGTCACCCGACGAGTCCCTTTCCCGAAAGCGGGAAAACAAGAGGCGAAACCTCCTCCCCTGTCAGCAGTGATCCGCATCCAAGCGGGGAACGGAAATCGGTCCCCCCGAGAGCGAGTGAGAGGAGGGCCCCCAAGACAGGGGATTCTCCGCCTCACGAACAGGTCGGAGCTCACGGCGAAGGAGGCCGAGTGTTCCGACCAGCCGTTATCGCAGCCATCGGGGAAGGGAGACCACAGGAATCCCCACAAGTGTTTCCTCCCCGTGCGAGCCTAACACCTAGCAGTGTTTCTAGGAGGAGCGTTTGGCAGCTCGAGACGCCGATAATGCAAGGATTAAACAAGAAAGACGAAGGACACCACGAACGGCGGGCGCGCATGCGCAGAAGGCACCTATCTGCTCCAGCAAGCGCTGATAGGTAGCTTGGTGACGCAGTATGGCCGCTGCTCCGGCGCTCCGTTTTACTCTGAGCGAACCTGTACGTGTGAATGGGTCTTTATTCAATCCCAGGAATCTTAAAAAGAAACTTACCGAAAGCTGATAAGCTCTGCTGCTCAACAGACGAAAAAGGAATGAAGTGCTCGGAGCAAAGTGCATCCTATGAATAAGTCGTACTTGAAGCGGCCCTTCCGGAGTGATTGAAGTAACTGTGATCTGCTTTCCAAACTTGCAGTCGGTGCGAACAACCAGCAGCGCTGGTCCCTGGAGTTTGAGGTACGAGCGGTTGTAGAGAAAACTTGGGGTCTTTCCAAAAACTTTGATGTCCGCGTCAATGTCCACGATGCATTTGTGACCCTCCGTGTGCCAATTGGCCTTCCAGATGTGCGTCAGGAAACGCCCCCATGTGGTGACCCCGCCATTCTGCGAGAACTCTTCTGCAGTCACAAAGAAGTTTGGTCCATGGAAATACTTAAAGTGTACCATGTCCGATCCGTTTTCAGCGAGGTCTCGAATGTGACCTGTGACAGTCTCTTCGTAGCGCTTGAACAGTTTCCAGCCCCCGCTACTGATCTCAGGCACATCTTCAATTTTCCACGACGGCTTTTCGCCTTCGGCGTGGTACCACACACACAGAAGTCCCATCACTTCGTCCGTTTCCCACTTCTTGATCTGAGCGAATTCTGGAACTGCAATGAAAGAATGCAGCACCGATCAACAGGCGTAAAGCTTCAATCCTAACTAATAATAAAATCATTCATGTTGTATGTATCGTTCAGAATAGAAGGCATTACTTTTTTGTGGTTGCCTAATTTAATTTTGTACTTGTGAATTTGGGTGGAACATTCGTTTCATATAACGTATTCGAGCTCACGTCCATCATCACGAATCAGATTTCTCTTAGCACCGAAGAGTAACATTGTTTCTTTAAAAAATATTTAATCAACAGGATTTGATATTTATTTAATCATTTGTTTTGTAACTTACTTGAGTATTTAAAATATAATCATGTTTTTCTTTTGGTTCTCGACTCGCAGGATCTGTTTTATTTAGCAGTTTTATTTCGGCTTAAGCAGTGTTGCTTAAAGATGACTCGCTATAAGTATTTACTTCTAATAAGGCAACCACGGTTCATGACTGGCAGTATTTACAAGCCACACTCAAATTCACAGATCTTCGACCGGTGTAAAAGCGAGAAAGAGTCCCCCACTGGTCAGACATTAGACTAGGAGGGACAGCGTGTCTTATGTCTGAAGCTCATCAGGTCTCAATGATCAAGCGCTTGAAAGAAAACCATCTGTACCTAACGTAGCGGCGTGGCAACAAAATTTTAAAATTTTGTAGAGCTATACTTGATATTTTTTTTCGATAATGTAGCAAAATATTCTGTAAAAGGGTTGATAACTGGGCTAGTTGGTAGTTAGACATTTGAACAAATCACATTTGAACATTTGAACCAAATCACATATAGAACAGCGGAAACGGACAGACTACGGTGCATCTCTGGCATCGGTAGCTTTAACAAGCAAGGAAACGGACTTTTTAACACGGACAATGAAGAACCCGCATGTGTCACGGTTGCCGCGAGACATCAGGCACGATGACAAAGCGACAGCCAACCACGGATGAGGTGTTCGTCTTCCCCTCTGACAAAGGTGACCCTGCACGAGCCAAGACTGATGCAAATACACCCTGCACCACGGCAACGTAAAGGCCAACAAAGGTTTTGGTGTTTAATCAAAGAACCAGTGTCTCAAGCTTGTGCGCGCGAGGGAACACCCGACTTTGTGTTTTATATTTCTGCTTCTTTTTCTTTCTTTTGTCATCTTTATGGGGATCTTGATGATGTTCTTCCATCTCTTCATCTTTGTAAATATAGTTATGAGTAGCGCTCTTTTCTGTCTCTTCTCTCTTCTCTATACGTGTGCGCTAATACCATTCAAAAGCAAAATATTCAATCAGGCGAAACAACACTTTTTGATAAACATTTTTTTTTAAAATAGACTTTGCGGTTGGAGTTTTTCTTCGATTAAATTTTCTCTTCCGAGTAATTAAGATAAAAAAACGATGCATTATTTGTTCCTAATTTATGCCTCTATACTTTGTCTCACCCTACGATGGACTAAAGGCAAAAGCTACGAAGCGCCAGATCCAATTACGAGCCACTTAAAAATTGCACGGTAATCCGCTTCGATGCAAGCATCGGTGCCCGCTTCTCGGATCACTAATCGGGATGGGCGGACAGTGGTTCGAATCGAAAAGCACTGAGTGATTCATCCATTTTACGTTGCAAAGGAAGCCACGACATACAGGCTCTTTGCAGCGTTGAAGCTATAGAAATGATGCAGCACTTTTACATTTGGGGCATTATTCGTGCACCCCTAATGAATATGAAGCATGTCATAGTTTAAGCGTGGAACGTGATTGAACCTGGCGGCCCGTGGCTTTGGCCTTTAGTACATCGTAGGATGAGACGAAGTATAGTTTCTATTCCACTTCCGTTTTCACCTGGCTTTTCTCGAACGGTTTAATGATATAAATAAAGCATGATATTCATCTAATGCGTATTGTGCTTTTTCTAGGACTTTAGAAACTTCAAACATTCTTACGTTAAAATGACGTGATCTGCGCGTAAAACTCCATTTGGTGCAAATGATTAGAGCAGTGTTGATCACATAGCAATCAAATGTGAGTTGTGAGCTTACCTTTGGCGTCGTACGGCACGTGTACGCAAGCCCCGTCACCATTGAATCTCCAACCGTGGAAAGGGCATTCGATACAGTCGCCGACCACTCGTCCCAAGACTCCCAAATGTGCTCCGAGATGGGGACAGTGAGCGTCCGTCACGTGTGCCACGCCGTCCTTGGTGCGAAACGCTACCAATTCTAACCCTGCACAAAGAATTGCCCTATGATGCTCTCACCAGCGTGTCACGGCCTTTTTGGCTGCTCCGGACAACTGAAGTATCAGTAGCTGTCGATCACGAGAGCATCAGATAACACTCGGTTTAAACATTTCTGAGCTTGTAAAAGAAGAAAAATGCCTTGCTCGATTTTTTTTTAATTTCGATGAGCTCAGAGTGACAAGGGGCACCTAAACTGAAGTTGTTTATTTGTTTCATTTACTTATTTTGTTTTTATCTTGAAATTGCAGAGCTCGACTGAAAATTACTGCTGAAATATCGTGATGGCATGGTTTTTACTATACGGATGACGTACTTTTATTTATCCCACAGTATACGGCGTGCAAGTTCCTCTGCTCCTTGTGCAACTCGTGCGTTATGTTTACGCCCAAATGCGACCACGTGCGTTTGAGTTGTGACCTCCAACCCCAATGCAATCGTCACGTTCAAGCTTTGCTTACAGTCGTCATCGCGCGTTCTGTGGCGCGTTCTCTATGCTTGCCCTTTGATTGACTCGCCCCTCTGTTGCGGTGATTCCGATGCTGCAAATGATGCATTTTCGAACGAGCTTGCTCGCCAGTATAGACCGACAACTTAAAATACTGTGTCTATTGTGCATTCTTAATATCAAAGAATGCAATACTTATTGAGGTTTTCTATTGAAAAACTTATAATGACGGATTTCTTACTGCACACTCTAAGTTATTTCATGCGGTAAACGTTGTAATACTTCAACTTATATAAACAATTTTATTTCGGAAAGCTCTCGAAGAAAAACGTAGAGGAAACGCTAAATGAGGTTTTAAGCATAAGTGTAAACGCTCAGTAAATGATGCGCGTGCACTACCCGCACTGTCGTGACAAGGGCAGTAGTAGCAGAAAATGTATTGTGTATTGTTTTGCTTGTATCGTATTTATTTATTTATATGTACCGTTTACCTTCCCTTGGAGGCTGGGGTAGAAGGGGCAAGTACATTTTACTGCACAAAATGTTATACAAAAGTATCATGAAATGTAGTGAATTGCACAACTGTAATACAGAAATGTAACAACATAAACTAAGAAAAAAATATTGCTTCAAGGGTTGAACAGCTATAAAATCAATAAAAACAAAAACAAATAAAAATGACATTTCTTGCACAGATGATGCGCATATAAACTTGGTACGTATTGTTTGCCTCGATGGCGCGAACTTCGTTGTGCGTAAAGCGTGAAACACATCTGAGAAAGCACCGCGTCGTGTCGAGTCGCCAAGCGGCGTAACCATAGGAACCGCCAATGCCGTGCCGTCCTAGTGATAGCGACAGCGACGTCAGCGGCGCGATGCGACGCGAGTTTTGCTCAGGGTGTTTCAGGCTTAAGCCGCCTGAAAGCTGAAAGAGCGCACTGCAAAAGCCTAGCGCTCGAACGGGAGTGGAAGGCAATGTTCCTGTCTCTTGCGCTCTCGCCCTCCAGCGGCGACTGTTCTATTTTGCGTCGCCCCGTTTTTTCCGGAGACGTGCTTGTTCCCTTCGCCCCCCCGCACACTCTCCCACCGTACCTGCGAGTGCGCTCACTGCCTTGTCGTTACGACATTTCAAACTGGTTCTTCCCTCTTGCGCTGTTGGCAGACCTAGTGCGGCAACGCATTCTCATGTCCTTTTATATTTTTTCTGTACTGGCAATTTCTTTTGCGGACGCCCTTCTGTTACAGAAATTCGCGTTACAGGAAACTGTCTGAGAGCTAGCCATAATATAACACATTCTTTGTTAAATACACAATGCAACTTACGTTGCAGCGTTCACATTGAAGCAGCTGTCTGTTAAAGTGCCGACGAGTAGAAGCGACTTCACCGCATATTTTTGCCCAGACAAGTAAAGAACGAGTCCTTTTTCTTTGTCTCACGACCTCAACAAAATTGCTAAGTGCTATCATAAAGCCGAAGAAATTATCTTGTTACAACCCAGACACAGTCACGCTAGAAGGTTTTCTCATACAAATGTGCCTACCAAGGACATCCAAGCGCTTCACCGCTTCAATTCCAAGAGCCTCCGATTCGAGAACGGGGATCCAACCATTTGGGAATACAGGAGGTAGGTCTGGTCTCGGAAACCTTATTCGAGGTGTCTCCAACTGGTGAAAAAGAAAGAAGAAAATGTAGGCATCTTGGTTAATATTTGAGAAAAGTGACCAACATAATATGGGCACCCATGCAGCAACCGAAAAACACTGTACTAAAAAATAAAAAATAAAACAGACGGAGGGTACTATATTTATTGACACGACTAAAACGTCAGCGATGTCCTTCGTTTGTCCCGTCTCCAACGTGAGCTGCTTCTTTCGGTAACGCTTCAGCTTCTCTGGAGCACCATGGGTGCGCGCGCAGTTGAAGCAGGGAGACAACAAGCTCGTGCCGGAGGCCCTGCATTTGAAAGAGACGACATGCCCTTCTTATCCAGTCAGTGACCATAACACTACCACGTAATACCGTCTCTTATTGCTTCCGCTACTACGGAATCAGCATTTGCGTTGGTCGCCCTACATCCAGTAAATAGTTCAGATTTCCTCTTGCCAAGAAACATTCATATTACAGTGGTTCTAATAGAGCTTAAAAACACGTGAGTATTTCTGGGGTGCCATCAAATTTGGTTCCCCAGCAATAAAGTAGTTCAGACCTACTTTTAACAAAAAATCGTACCGAAATGAGGGGAAGGCAGACGTTTACCTCCTGAGTGAGTGAGAGAGCAAAGGGTGTGCTACCAACTATGTGCTGCACGTAAAGAAAAGCAAGCAATACCGTACACCCTACACGTCAATCAAATACTTTACCAAGGGAAAACTTTTAAGGGTGCTTTACGTACTTGCGACCGACTCCGACACAACCTGTTTTTAAGCCCCTTGTGGTTGCTTACGACAGGCAGCGTAGTAGCAGCGATGGTGGTCATGAGCGGCTTAAAAGCCGGCTGTGTCAGAGTCGGTCGGAGTCGGTCGCAAGTGTGTGAACCAGCCTTAACTCAGCAAAAATCTACGAAATATTTTGCGTAGTCGGGACGGCCGTACGCTTGCAGTCTTGGGGTTTTACACTCTAAACTTGAAAGAGGGGCTGCCGCCATCTATCGTCGTGGAAACACCTCGAAACAGCGGAGACAGCCGTCTCTGCTGCCTTGGCGAAATCGGTATCTCGGTGCGCCGGTGGCAGCACTCTCCCTCGGCGCTGCACGAAAGCTAGAAAGCGTGCTAAGGCAAATCAGCGGCCTAGGGGATAAATTAATAAATAAATTATTAAATAAATAAATATATTTTCTTTATTTGTTTGGCGGGTTTTTCCGCCCAGAGGGCAGAGATAAAGGCGTAAGCCTGACAGAGTCTCCGCCCCAACAGTTCAACAGTCAACAGTGCAATGAATACATTCAGCAATTGGTATACTCAGTAAAAATAAAAAAAGAAGGCACAATGAAACAGCTACTTTAACATTCAACAGTGTGAATTGTAAAATAAAATAAAATAAAACGGCACAATAAAACAACTAGCAAAATCACATGTTACATAACAAGCATGATTCGAAACGTAGAACAAATGTAACGTCGTATAACACAGAAGCATCATATCACTAATATAAACATAAAATAAAAAGCTTTACACGAAAAAAAAGAAAGAGAAGAAGGACACAGCATAAAATAGGACTGATGGCCGCCATTTAGTTTAGCAATGAAGAATGATCGAATATATGTCAAGAGCCACATTTGTAGTCAAATATAAGTACATAATAAAAATAACAACTTAGCCTACATATTACACAACTCAGAAGCTGATACCACTGCCCACGAGAAAGCTTCGGCACTGTTTCTTGAAGGCATAAAATGTTTTAGTATAATCTATAGTCATGTCTGTTCTGTTTAGCATCTTTGTTATCTGATATGACAAAGTAGTGCGGCCATAATTGGTTCTTATTGAAGGCATCCTTCGCTTTGGGTCTCGTAGTTGGTAAGGACCTAAACTCGCTTTTGGTGTGGAGAATATTCTGTGTTTGTGAATCCATTGTAAGAGCTTAAAATAGCATACTTGGTCTGCCTGAAGCATATTATATTTGACGAATAGTGGTTGGGTTCTTATGTTTCTAATATCTCCTTTATGATTTTTGCACATGCGAAGAATCCTCTTCTGCAAGGTGATAAGTTTGACATAGTTCGAATTGATCGTCGTCCCCCAAACTAAGATGCCGTAACTGATTTTAGAGTAGAACAAAGAATAGTACAACGTCTGTTTTAGCCAAGTGGGCAGCAAGTTTCGTATTTTATATATACTTCCGTAACACGAGATAATTCACCTTTGAGTTTATTCACGTGAGTGTTCCATGAAAGGTCCTCAGTAAACCATACACCGAGAAATGTTTGTTCCGACACTTGCTCCAGCACAGTGTTTTCAAATATTAAGCTTATGGGGCTGCAGTCGAGTTTATTTATTGGCTTAAAAATAATATACTTAGTTTTGCTTGTATTTAGTTTTAAACAATTTGTTTGTAACCAATTAGATAGCTTCGATAGGTAGACATTTGCAGCTTTTTCTAGGCATTTTTTCGTCGCTACAGAAAAGAATACGTTGGTATCGTCTGCATACATTATTAGATCGGGGGAACCGGATATAGTCGTTATATTATTAACATATATAAGAAAAAAGAAGTGGACCTAATATTTACCCTTGAGGAACACCATGCTGTATTCTAAGTCAATTTGACGATTTGCCGTTTATTAGTACATATTGGTAACGATCTGCAAGAATACGTTTCAATTAATTTTAGAAGCTACTCCGCGCACACCATACATTTCAAACTTTCTAGAAAAAAATATTGTGCTGCACAGTATCAAAAGTAGAAGCGTAGAAATCTGGGCGAGTTGGTGATGCATCGGAATGAAAAAAACAGCGCAAACAAAACGACGGACCAGTAGAAGAGTATACACACAGACAAGGCGCTGACTTACAACTGAAATTTAATAAGAAAAACATGAAGGCCGCGAAAAAACCCGAACAATCCACCACACCCACGTCACCACACACCACGTTCCCATTGGCCGAGATATTCTATCTCTTTTTGATAGAGGGCCACAGAGGGGGCGCTGACACACGTGCCCTCCCCACATCGTGATATGTAAAATGCCTCCGTTATTTCCCTCGTCCTTTTGTTGTTGTGTCGCATCATTATTGTTGTATCTTCAAACTTAGGGGCGCACCCACACCTGTCGCAATGAATCGCCAAATGACCGGCAGGGGACGATCTCACAGATAATGCATGCTCCCTCAGTCTATCGTTGACGCATCTACCGGACTGTCCGATATACTGCTTACCACACGATAGCGGTATGCTATACACAATTCCCACTTCGCACGCTACAAACTGCTTTTTATGCTTCTTTTCGCATCGCGCTGCGTGTGCTGCTTCCCTATCAATTCTACCACACAACTACTAGAATTGATAGGGGAGCAGCACAGGCAGCACGCTGCGCTGCTTGTGCTGCTCCTTCGTCGTCAGGGCAGAGTGCAAGTACACCGGCATCTTGAGGATTATATTCTCTATTTAAAATTATGGTCGATTTAGCTAGCAACGCAGCAATTGCAGTACGCACTGTCGTTTCTTCGTGGGGTAAACTGACAGGAGTATAAAGAAAACAGAGCATTCCCGCAACGTTAGTTAATCAGCTGAATTGTAGCGTATACGTATTCGAGAGAGTAAAATAATCCAAAATCTCAAAAACGCCTACTCGTACACTACTTTACGATGTACACGAGTCATTAGTCTTCATTCGTCTAATTTAGAGCGTTAAAACGTCAAGCGCGATGACTCCCCGAATCCCTGCACTCTCATTGGCCAAAAAATATCCATCTTGTTTGGCACTCGGACCGCACCACCATTAAAGCCTGACACCGATTCCTCGGGATTTCTAAACCCCGCAGGTGTTTTCAGAGACTCCGGAACATTAGGAATTGCTGCTTGGGGGCATGACAGATAGACAGCACTGAGAGCATAAGAATCACAGGGCGTGGTTTATTATGTTAATGCTTATCTCGCTTTGTGATTCGTTGTTGCCGCAATTCCATCGGCATATATACATAAGGTGGCTCAAGTCACCAGGCTCGATCTAAAATGGACCGTAAAAATCGACGCCTGCACGTAGCAATCTAAACTTTTCGTCAAAGGTGTATTTCACAGGTCGGTTTTTTCTTGTAAAATTACAAAGCGTAGTTCTCTTTCTGTAAAAAATAAGGCCAAGAAACTTGCCTGGGTCAACGGCGGGCGGCGACGCAGACGACCAAGTGGAGGTGCGGGGTGTGTTTGCCGCTCCTATTGATAGATGGCGCTACCTCCTTGTTTCGGTCAGAGATCTGGTTTCGGTTTGCTTTTAAAGAAATATCGAAAGTGCCCGCGTCGACCGTGGTTTATTGACACGAACATAATCTTTCTTGTAATCTACCTTTGGCTTGAAAATAAATGCAGACAATGATAGCAAAACTTCAAGTAACAAAAATAAAAGAAAACGCGGTTGCATAACGACAACGCTGACGGCGCTCTTGCAGCCGGCGGATTTCGTCTGCGTGTCGTATGCTTTCTTTCGCTGGTCGGTTGTATCCTCGGACGCTGCTTCCGAGACCTTTTTTTGTCGCGGTTGGTGGGAAAACAGCCACAATGCGTCACTTTGGACGCTATTTAGACCGCACTTTTGAGACACGGGAGGCTGCCAAAGCAAGCTCCAGATAAACAGCAATTAATGGCTCTGAAAAGAGCCTGTCAGCAGAAGCCCGCGGTTTTCGCGGTTGTCAAAGCCGCTGGTCATATGTACAAAATGGATAGATATGTGCTCTTGAGTTCTCGTTGTCTTCAGTCCACATGTCCACCTCGAACTTGGAGGCACTTGTGCAGTCTTCGCTCATAATCCCTGAAGGCTGCCTCCCGCATGTTGTCCGTGATCGCATCGAAGGCGGATAGAATGCGCTCTTTTAGTTCCGTCATCGTGCGCACGCGAACTGCGTAGACCTGGGCTTTCACGAAACCCCAAACAAAAAAATCACAAATTGTCAGGTCAGGGGACCGTGGGGGCCAGGGCATTGTCGGTGACCCTCGACCCATCCAGTTGCCGGGAAAGGTTCTGTCAAGCCAGTCTCTCACTGTGGTGGCGTAATGCGGGGGTGCTCCGTCTTGCTGGAAGATGCACACCTCCCTTTGCATGTGCGAAGCTTCCAGCTCCGGCAAGACGTCCTGTTCGAGCATGCGAAGGTAGGATTCGCCGGTGACCGTGCCCTCAAAAAAGAATGGACCGACAACGCCTTCCCTCCAAAGTCCACACCATACTACGACCTTTGGTGACTGGACAGCCTCTTCAATGATCCAGTGGGGGTTTGTCTCGGACCAGCAGCGGGTGTTCTGCTTGTTCACGTGCCCATCCAGATGAAAAATAGCTTCGTCCGTGAAAAGCAGAAACGGAAGGTGGTTCCTGTTTGTGGAGATGCGTCCAAGTTCGTCCACGCAGAACTGCTTTCGCCGTTCATAGTCATCTGGCTGCAGCTCGAACAGGACCTGTGGCTTGAACGGATACATTTGTTGGCGGATCACCCTCCAGACGAAACTTTTACTGATGCCAAGTTGTCTTGCGACTTGTCGCACGGACAGGCGTGGGTTCAATGCAAATGCCGCAAGCACGGCGTGACGCTTGTTCTGCTGTGGCGACCTCTCTTCGAGTACTCGCAGCCTGGTCTGCACAGTGTTCTCTGTGTTGAATCGGTGTACCCAGCGCATGACAGTCCGACGGGTGGGTGGACGCCTACGAAAAGTGGCTCGAAACTTCGATCTCACTTGCCTCATACTCCTGGTTTCTGTAAACCAAAGGACTACCTGTGCCCTCTCTTGGACGGTCAGGTGACGCATTGTGGCTGTTTTCTCACCAACCGCGACAAAAAAAGGTCTCGGAAGCAGCGTCCGAGGATGCAACCGACCAGCGAAAGAAAGCAGACGACACGCAGACGAAATCCGCCGGCTGCAAGAGCGCCGTCAGCGTTGTCGTTATGCAACCGCGTTTTCTTTTATTTTTGTTACTTGAAGTTTTGCTATCATTGTCTGCATTTATTTTCAAGCCAAAGGTAGATTACAAGAAAGATTATGTTCGTGTCAATAAACCACGGTCGACGCGGGCACTTTCGATATTTCTTTAAAAGCAAACCGAAACCAGATCTCTGACCGAAACAAGGAGGTAGCGCCATCTATCAATAGGAGCGGCAAACACACCCCGCACCTCCACTTGGTCGTCTGCGTCGCCGCCCGCCGTTGACCCAGGCAAGTTTCTTGGCCTTATTTTTTACAGAAAGAGAACTACGCTTTGTAATTTTACAAGAAGAAACCGACCTGTGAAATACACCTTTGACGAAAAGTTTAGATTGCTACGTGCAGGCGTCGATTTTTACGGTCCATTTTAGATCGAGCCTGGTGACTTGAGCCACCCTATATATATATATATATATATTGCTGCAAAATTAATTATGCATGGCCAAATACACTGCATACGGGCCGAACCAGATGTCAATGTTTCAGAACTATGCTTGTCTCATTCAAGGATTATAAGTGATATTCTGAAACATTCAATATGAAAATTGCGGCTCGAGCAGTTTCCGGACGCAGGGAGCTGAATAGCGCCACTTGCCGAAAACGGGCGAGAACGGCCTCGTTTTTCCATGAAAAATGTCATGAGATAAATTATAACTTACCAGCGAGATAGCGGTTAGATATGAAACATTGCCATCTCGTTCAGACCTCTATAGTGCTACATTCGAACGGAGAATGAATGTTCGGCAGTGCCTAGATTTTTAATTCGGTTAAAAAAAATTTAAAAAAACGTGTTTTTTTTTTTTGGGGGGGGGGGGGAGGGGCGTTTACGTTTTAGTTTAATGTTTCCATCTTTACTAAAGTTTGTTGTTTCCTTTATAGGCAAGGTTACCAGATGCTCAGATTCCAACATGTAGGGCATTACGCTCGCGACCGCTTGTACTACAAACATTTTCGCGTCATTGTCGAAACATCGCTTTGCGCCCTCTGCACAATCCTTTTCACTTCTAGGTACGACCACAGCCGATGCTACGGCCCGGTGTAGCCAATCAGGGAGCACCAAAGGGTATTATCTTGGTCAGTCATCGCCTGTGTGCGTTTACTGTCATCGATTAAGCCAATCTCGCACAGTGAGTGCAGCTCGATTCTTCGCCTCTTTCTGTCGGTGATCAGATGGCGATATCAGACGCACAACGGGCGCCGACACGACGCACTTCTGCCGACACTTGATTGACTCCATCAGATCACACGGCAAGGAGTTCTTGCAGTGTCACAAATTTCCATGGAAAAATTAATGTGAATAATTGTTTTTGATAACGCCGCCGTGACCTCATCAGTCTAGAAACAGTCTGAAACGGTCAACTTACTTTTTCCTGGTCGCGGCAATATTTCGCTGATGCCAGTAGAGGACGCACGACAGGCAAAACAACGCTGATCCAATGCTGTAACCAATGATGCTCCAATTGTTGACAGATACGAGCAACGTAAAATACTCCGTTACAGGCAACATCTCGAAGGCCGTCCTGGACGCTCGCGGAGGCCTGTATCGGGCGTTCTTGCCGGCCAGCACAAGTAAGACTGAAAAGACCGCAGAGAAGTGTGAAGCTCTATCTATTGTTTCTCTTCATTATGAAATAGAATAATTACAGTGAGCCCTTTCCCACTTTCCTTGCTTGTAACCAAGTGGCCTTGGCATCCAGAGCGGCTGGGGCACAAATTGGCATTTCTTCATGCGATAAAAGTAAACAACACACCGCTTTGTTGCACAAGAATCCAAACCAGTCTTATTAAGTGCGGACTTTAAAAGAACAAAATTACCACGAAATAACAAAAAAAAACAATAGCATTTTTTTAAAGCGCCAGCTGTAACAAAGCCATACCAACTCATCACCATTTGTTCAGGTAATATTTATTTCTTTATCTTTTTTAAAGCACTATTCCAGTCCTAAGTTTTTAAGAAAAAAAAAACAAGATTCCGATCGTTTTTCCCGTGTCATTATCTGTAGCCTGACGTCAGACGAAATTACTTCATTCTATTTTTATACCGCATTGTTTTCGTCACAGGTCGTTGCCTTCCCTTTCTTACAGCATATTATGCGAGATGGTATTTCTATCCTCCTAAACTGTGCAATTAAACGAATTTTAGCTTTTGTTCGACTTATTCCGCTGGTTCCTAATAAAAGGAATAACCACCGCAGAGGGCATAAAGCATGACAAGGCAGATTGCAATCAATAAACTAAGGCGAGAAGTAGCACGCGTGCGAATAACAAGCAGGCAAGAGGGCTCGTATTATTAACGATCTTGCATCCGGTGTCAACCAACAACATGGCCTCCCTAGATCACCTCGAGGAACCATCGGACGTTCACTCACCTCTTTGAGGACATGAACGTGCAGGCTCTAGCAACATCGGCAAGACCGTCAGGTCATCTAACCATAACAAGGGATACGGCCGCTTTCGCCACCGCCACCAACCCTTTTGATCTTCTCTGGGACCTCGAACACCCTAAGAACGTCGAAGGCAAGACCAATGACCATTCTTCAAATACCCGAATCATTCCAACTGCCAAACATGGCCATAAACGAGCCCGCGGCACCTTCTTGTCGGTAGCAGCCACTAAGACTCTCTCGAAAGTCCGAAATGGCGCATCTTCCAGAACCGCTCAGTACAGTGCAAAAAAAAACACAACAAAAACACATTGTTGCCTTATAAAGATCTTTTTAAGAAAACGCGCATTCTCCCTGCCCAAAGGCTAGAACTCTGAGTGATTCCAAACCCAGGCTAGAGGCTGATAACCTAGCGATAAAACAACGTCCCGCCGAGTGCAGAAGCATAGCCTTCATACTTTTAGAGTTACCACCTGCTAAACACGATTCCTAGTTCTAAAATCCCCAAAAATATGGTCTTAAAATAAACACTTTGGGCAAACGCGCATTCTCCCTGCCCAAAGGCTAACACCCCGAGTGATGTCGAACTCGAGTTAGAGGCTGGCAGCCTAGCGGGAAAGACCCGTTCCGCTGAGTGCAAAAGCTTATTCTTCTTTCTTCCAGAGTTACAGCTTGCTAAACACAATCCAGAGTGCGAAAAACGCAAAACTTATGGCCCTAAAACTAACTTTTTGAGCAAATGCGCATTCTCCCTGCCCAAATTCTACAAAATCCGAGGCATGTCAAACACGAGGTAGAGGCTGGTAACCTAACGGTAAAGCAACGTCCCGCCAAGTGCCAAAACTTATTATTCATATTTCTAGAGTTTCAGCTCGCTAAACACGACCCAGAATGTGAAAATTCCAAAAATATGGCCTTAGAATGAACTTTTTGGGCAAACGTGCATTCTCCCTGCCAATAGCTAGAACCCCAAGTGATGTCAAATCCGGGTTAGGGTACAGTAACCTAGCTGCTAAAGATCTTCAAGCCAAGTGGAAAAGGTTATTTCTCATACTTCTAAAGTTACAGCTCGCTAAGCACTACACAGAGAGCAAAAATTGCAGAATATATGGCATTGGAATAAACATTTTAGGCAAACGCCCATTCTCCCTGCCCAAATGCCAGAACCCCTGAGTGAATTCAAACCTGGGTTAGATGCTGGTACCCTAGCGATTAAACAACACAACGCCGAGTGCAAAAATAATAAAGTAAATACAGTTACTCGTTATTAAAATGAAGATTAATTATGGCATTTCTAAAAAAGTCAAGGTCAACAATTTCACTAGTAGTTTGGTAAGGTGATTCTAATGAAAAGGGGTACTGGGAATAAAATAATTATAGAATGTATTAGCATTTCAAGATGGATACCAACTTTATGTCTATGGTCATCGCGCGCTTACAGGTAATGGGAACGTGTTAGGAGCATTTGTCTGAGTTATGAATTGTGATAGTATATTTTATGAAACAAACATGGGCGGAACACCTTTCTCCGTTGTAAGAAATTCCATAGCAACAAGCAGGTTTCCATTGCTGTTATTATGGTGGTGCGGTGATAGTTAGAAAGTATGAAGCGTGCTGAAAGATTCTGAACAGCCTCTAACTCTAAAATGATTGATTCAAGGCCGGGATCCCAGATAGACGCAGCATATTCCAAATAACTTCGGGCAATAGTTTTGCAAAGAAGTAACTCTAATGACGTAGGTGCAAGAAAAAAAGTTGTTTTGAGGTAACCAAGCATGCGATTACTATTGTTACAAATATATTCACTGTGAATTTATCAAGACAAGGTACAGGTTATATAAACACCCAGATACTTGTACGAAGACACAGGCTCAAAACTGATATTATTGAGAGAGTAAACAGGACGTGAAGTGTTAAGACGGGTTACAAGCATGCATTTGCATTTGTCTGTATTTAGTTGCTGGCAGCACAGTTCTCACCATTCAGATATACGGTTTATGTCAGACTCCAGTAGTCAGGCTGTCAGACTGTCAGACTGCAGAGTCATTGTTAATTTTGCGATATATCACAGTCATCTCCAAACAGACTGACGGATGAGCGCAAATTTGTTGGTAGGTCATTAATATAAAGATGAAATAGAAGGGGCCCCAATACTGAGCCTTGGGGAATGGCTGAGGTAACTAGAAAACGCTCAGCGTCATCATTAATGGTAACGAACTACAATCGGTTACTGAAAGAAGAGTGTATCCATGAAACGACATTAAGGTCTAAATTAAGTTTGCTATAGTTTGTGAAGGAGTAGGGAGTGAGATACCTAGTCAAAAGCTCCGGAAAAATCAAGAAATACGCAATATACCTGGAATCCTGGATGAAGGCTAAAACCTTTAGTAATGTGTTAGAGGTTAGTAACCTAGCGGTAAAACAGTGTCCCACCGGTTGCAAACGATTTCTTTTACTTCTAGACTTCCAGCTCACTTCACTCGACCCCGGGCCAACGCGCATACTTCCTTTTGCACTGGTAATTTTCTTTAGCTTAATTCATTGCTTCCTATACCGAGTGCTTCTGTGAATAATTTCAAATATTCCTAGGACTTGGGTGGCTAAAAAAATACACTAATTACAGGAACAATACACCCACCGCGGACGTGTGAAATGGCAAAAAGACATACTAATTACCCCACTAATTTACTCGTGTTTACTAAATGATTCTTCTGACCAAACGCGCACTGTTCCTCCTCCGCTACTATTTTTTTTAACTTAAATCATAGACTCCTACAATGAGTGTCTCTTTCTATTAATTATTTCAAAACCCTCTAGATCTTGGTTGGTGGAAAAAAAAAGAAGCCTTTTCGGTAATAAACTATCAGCCACGGCGGCTGTCAAAAATTGCAAAAAAAATATACTAGTTGCTTTACTAATTACCTAATATTTACTCACTAACTCTTTAATACGTGAAAATAAACGTATGGTTCCAATTCGAAACGTATTGAGCCTCATCAAAAACCCCTAAGTCAGTCAATGTTAGCGCGACTTGAAAGGCGTGGGAAGCGCTGGGGTGCCCTAAAATTAACACTTGTGTAGAAGGCAAACGCCCAGCGATGTGAAAACGCAGATGATTTGCTTATCGCTCGCTCTTTCGCAGTCAAATACACGCGCACACTCAAACTCACGCGCACATACACACAGGCACATACGGACCCAAACATATTTACAAGATAGGCACACGCACTCACACGTATTTACAACACAGTCACGCTTATCTGAACGCAATCATGAAAATACAGATAACCAAAACAGAACAAATTTAGTCTTGATGCCATAGCCCGCATCGTGAGTTCATTTCCCGGCCAAAGCGAAAAGATTGCACACCCTTTCATAAACGTGATCTCTTATTGTGTGATGGCTAGGGATTCAACCGAAGTCATTTCTCCGTTTTGCGTGTTGTAGTAAAAAAAAAACATTCTAGTTTGTCTATGAATTACGACAGAATTCGTCATGAGACTCACGACGCAGCTCACTGTGAATTGCACGAAGCTAATTTTGAGAAAACACTTTATTTTATGATTGGTTTACGACGCAATCATTCACGTCAGCGCGATACTACGAAATTGAGCGATTGCTTCGTAGGGCGAAAGTGTACTGCCGTTCCGTACATGTGCGGCGCGGGTTTACCTCCTTGGGCCGCGGCTAGTCGGGTGCGAGCACAGAGTGCGCATGCCTATTCTTGCGGGTTCTGATGTGAAGGAGCGCGACTTGCCGCTTCGCATACACGCGGCGTGAATTTACCTCTTGTTACGAGGCCAGATACGGTATCGCGAAATCCGGGTGAGGTAGCTAGAGAATGCTATCGCATTGAACTATTGTTACTTTCTCTTGCTGTTTTTTGTCATACCTTCGTACCCGTAGCATCTAGTTAGGGCATTCTGACGACGTCAAGCTCGCCGCAGCTGTGCTCATCCCGAGACAATCTACGTCACGAATGCGCCGGATGTGACGTGCTCCCTGCCGGCTGCTCTCCGAGCGCTTAATAATAGGAGTTTATTTTCCAACAAAGTATAGGTTGGAGGGCGGCTTGGAAAAAAGTTGTTAGCACAGCTTGACTGATCCCAAGCCCCACGACATCAAGACATCAGCAGCGGCGAAACAGTGTGAGCAAGAGTGAGCCGTTTATATTGATAAATACACCCATCAGGCTCTAAATACAAACGTGCGATTGTCATTTCCGGATATTGTGGAGAATATTCAGCCTATTTCTGAACAAAACGCGTATATTTAAAATTTAGTTGAAGTATCCCTTTAAGAGAAGGTCCCGCATCAAGTGCGCCTTGTGCACGGTACTGCGCTGTGATCGCCCCAGGGTGCTTCTCCGTGTTCTTACGCTGCCAAAGTACGGGGCACGTTCGATGACAGCGCAAGGTGCCGCGGTGCCAAATTTACCGGCACTTCGGACACAAAAAAAGAAGAGTGTGTCAAAACATACGGCACGGTCACATAGATTAGGGCTGCCGATGAGCTGACCAAGCTCTTGATGGACAAGGAAGAGGCCGAGGCCGCGGCAGGAGGCACCACTCCGGTCAGCGTTATCGCCAACCCGTCGCCGCTCGTCTTGAATGCTGCGGGCTCTGCTAACACCGCCCCTTCTTTCGCTGCGCCATTCCAAGCCGAGCCGGTGCAAGCAGCGACGGACAAGAGGCAACCGAGTACCGACGGTGTTGAAGGCACCGCGGTTCCGGAGGACACTCCCCAACCGTAAATGACAGACGACCTGACACGACAAGGTGAGCGACGTCGAGCCGAAGGAAATAACACTGCCGGACAAGCTGAACCTGTCGGGGGAACGTCCAGAAGGCATCGATGATGCAAGCTCGGAGGAGGAAAATCAAGGGTTCGGCGACCAACGCTTCAAGTGGAAGGCCCCCAGCCAGCGAAGGCACAGGTTTTACCTAGAGCCCCTTTATACGGAAAAGTAGCAACATCTCTTGAAGAATGCTGCCTGCTATCTTCGGCCGAACTAGGCGACGCTACCGTCGACAAGCGGGTGTAAAAAAGCAAAACATAAAGATAAAAGGTGTGCGCGTCAGAGGAGGAGGTTGAAGGAATGCGTATGCTGCCGGAGTGTAGTGCATGCTATGAGCTCATGTAGCCAATCAAACAACGTCGACTGTGCAACATCATGGCGTTTGTCGTCTTTCTTTGAGCACATCCTTTGAGGTTGGTAGACCATGACAGTGCACTTTTAGCCTGTCTGTATGTATTTGCGTCTTTCAGCCTTTGACTGTGCTCTGACTCAAGTATAGGAAGGCCGTCTGCTATCTTAGGCCAAACCAGGCGGCACTACAGTCGACGCACGGGTGTAAAAAAGCAAAACATAAAGATAAAAGGTGTGCGCGTCAGAGGAGGAGGGTGAAGGAATGCTTATGCTGTCGGAGTGCAGTGCATGCTATGAGCTCATGTAGCCAATCAAACAACGCCGACTGTGCAACATCACGGCGTTTATCGTCTTTCTTTGAGCACATCCCTCGAGGCTGGTAGACCATGACAGTGACACTTTTAGCCTGTGTGTATGTATTTGCGTCTTTCAGCCTTTGACTGTGCTCTGACTCAAGTATAGGAAGGCCGTCTGCTATATTAGGCCAAACCAGGCGGCGCTACAGTCGACGCGCGGGTGTAAAAAAGCAAAACATAAAGATAAAGGTGTGCGCGTCAGAGAAGGAGGGAAAAGATGTCGCTATCGCTACCTTTTTTATTCAGGGGCATTAGCTTTACCCAAAGCCCCGTATTTCAGAACTTCGCCACCGAAGGGACTCTCGGTGTGTCTGTGAGTCCCTTGGCCGTGAGTTTCTGAGTTTTTTACGACGTTTCTGTTGACAGCGTTTTTTTACAGCGAAGCTGTATATGACTCGTTGGCCGTGTCGGCGTTCTCACAAAAAGAATCTTTAGCGGTTGAAGTAAAAATTGCATACATCACGCATACAGCATACAGCACAGCATTCACTTCAATAAGGAACAAGCTCCAAACAAGCATCAGAACCAGATAATTGATGATAAGGTGCTAATGATAACAATGCGATGACGTAGCGCTCACCGCATATATGTCCCTGTAAAGATTACTATTGCGCAAGCTGCCGCGGCGACGGCAGCTTTCGACGTGGGGAGCGACGTCATTAGACTTCCATATATAAAAGAAGAACCCGCCTAGCAACTGATTTCATTGTTGTTGCAGCACCGCCGTGTCTAGGCCATGGCGATGACCTGATCAACTCAGAAGTTCTGGCGATGACCTCACCAACTCAAAAATACTAAAGCATACAAAGAATGTATTGAACCATGGTTAAAAGCGCTAAAAGACATACACAAGATAGAAGACATACACAAGCGCCCGTGTTTGTCTTCTATCTTGTGTACGTCTTTTTAGCGCTTTTAACCATGGTTCAATACAGTCAACGCTAACTAGCCCAACAACAAGTTATTTTACATACAAAGAATGCGTCATCTCTGCTTTGACCGATATTTATCGTGAATCACCTTCGGCTTATAACGTCCCTCATGACTGGAAAATTAGCCGTCTCATCTCTATACATAAGTCCGGAAACCAAAATTCACTTTTAAATTACCGTCCTATATCACCGACCAGCATTCCTTCAAAAATCTTGGAACATATCATATGGACGATAAGGTAATAAGACGGAGGCTACAAAAGAGGGGACAAACACAAGAAGTCCCAATCACAGCTACTAAACGTTTATTCAGGACACTTCTTTTATTCCCGTCATCTCCACTGCGCCCTCCCCTTGCACACTGCCCAAAGGTTCGCTACAGTTAACAAGGAACTACAAAAGATGGTCAACGACTTCACAGGAAAGAAAGGATCACGCCGTCAGTAAACATACGCCCACCTTTCCGCTAGTTCAGAATTGCACAATGACACAATGGCCAAGGTCTTTTCCATCCACCGACCAAACCTCCCAACCACTTGCAATCGTAAAAAAAAGGAACTGATTACAACCGCAAAAACTTCCTCGTTGCACCATCGAGTGTCATTGACGGTTGGCTTATACAGTTTCCAACAGAAGGTATCCTAATGGTCTCCTTGAGGACTCTTTTCATACAATTGTTTTCTTCGTATAGGGCTGTATTATGCCATTCAGCCACACAATTTCCTCCCACTTCAAGATGTTTAGCTATTTCGGAGTTAGGCGAATCATTTCTTACTCATTTCTTGTGCTCGCTCAACCGATCATTTATACATCTTTTGGTTTGCCCTTCATACGAAAAACTACACGTCACCAGAATTTCATACACAACACCTTCGTGGCCGTCGACTGAAACATCTCTGTGTTTTTTTTTCTGACAGCCTAATTGTTATTAGATATATCGAATCTAATATTCTTCTAACCGTAAACAAACACGCATAGCTGGGACACCCGAGAAACAGCGTGAATAACAGGAAAAAAAAAAACTTCAATACGACCAGTGGCGGCGTGCTGCGACCAGCGGCGGCATTTGTTATAGTGAAGTGGACAATCGCGGCAGGTGATACCACACATTCGCTGGCCAGCCACCTTCACAGCTAAGATTGGAACCCCATCTTTTTTTATTTGTAGTTTTGTGGCGAATGTTAGGCGCTGGGGGTAAACTTAAAACTATTCAGCGAGTGCATGTCGCGCCTTATGGTTCTCACTTTTAACTGCGTGAGCTTGATTCTTCGGAAGAGGAAGCATTGGTTGCCAAACATGATTTTGAGCAAACGAATGGACGTAGCTCTGCTGCATGAAACAAAGCTCACTTCCGGATACGTCGAGCAAGCGCCAACTCTTTGAAAAATCTTTATGAATTTCCTTACTCTTGCATCATTTCACAGAATTCCGGCACGGCAGTCCTCGTTCGCAAGCACAAATCATAGAAGCTCTTTCAGATTGGGCGACTGACCAAAGTGGCAAAGTTTGTGCCATAGATGTGCTATACCAAAACGACATCATTCCAGTTGTGTCGGTTCACGAGCCACATCATCCCGCGGAAAGGAAAGCCTTCTTTATCAATCTCCGCCGGTATGTCAGCACTTCGGCACCAACCATTTTAGAGAACGATTTTAACTGTGTGCTAAATGCTAAGGATTCTTTGCGAGGCCCCCAGCAAGCGGCAAGTACGGCAGAGCTTAAAAGCTGCCACATATTTTGACTACCAGGACACAGCGGAGTTCGTGGACTCCCCTAACTTGATATATACGCACTGGCAGGAAGAGTGTCATGTACGACTTGACCGGATTTATGTGCCGAGTTGCTTTGCAGGGGTAACGACCGGCTATGACGTTAGCCCTGTAGCGTTTTTGGACCACGCAATGGTTTCGACCGAAATAGGAGATTTTTTTTTTAAGTCAGAAGTGCTTGTTATTGTGGCAAACCTGAAAATTAAAGGACAAGGCGCTCTAGGACGAACATTTGGAGAAAGTTGTAGAAGACCTCATCGCGAAGCTGACGGAGCCTGAACAAGTAAATGCGGTCAACTGGATGTTACTAAAGAAATAAATTAAAATATCCATAAAACCGTTTTGTGACGCGAAAGCGTTAGAGCGACACGCTGACATGCGACGGCTGTGTATATGTTGATCCACATGTTAGTGAGCGAGAAGCGTGAAACTCTTGGTCGTTTTGCGTCAGACATTAGAGAGTGTAAATCACGTCTGCTTGAGCACCTAAAACAATTTACCACGAAGCAATGGCAAGGTCTCTTCTACGAAGCTAGGTGGGGCGGAAGACCCGACTAAACTTTTTAAAACGCGTGAGCGTGAACGGGCGAGTCGGGACCAAATGAATACACTGCAGTCTATGGAGAGTATTACATCCGAAGCCAAAGAAATTGAGGGGAAGTGGTTTCATTTTATAGCAGACTGTTCAATCAATTCAGCGGTTGCGATCAGGCTCTATTAGACAAGGCGTTAGATGTAATAGCCAACCAACGAGAAGATGTAATTCATCTTATTAATAAACGTATTACCAAGGCAGAGGTACGTAGGGCCATAAAAAATTGACGCCTAGGAAGCCACCTGGGTAGTCGGCCTCGGTGCGGATTTCTATAGGCAGTTTTCTGCCCCGAGCTGGCTTCCATACTGGCCGTGGTATATGAGGATGTTTTTAAAGTAACCCACTCCCTCTTTCAATGAAGCTAGCGTTAACCGTTTTAATACCGAAACAGAAAAGTGATGAATGCGCTCGTGGATGTGACGACTTTAGCGAAGAGCATGGTTACAACTGACTACAAAATCCTCGCGAAAACATTATCTAATCGAGTAGAAACTGCGTTCAAAACAGTGGAGGGTGGCCACGAAACATATCATTTTAAGAATAAATCTATAACGACAAATCTACATGTGATACGGATTATTGCTGAAACCGGCGAGGCAATAGGACGCTCCACTGCTGTGCTTTTGTCAAATTGACCTAAAAAAGCATTTGACAAGGCTTCGCACTCGTTTTTATTTTCAATACAGGAACACTGAAACGGGAAACTATATTTTGAACTTAGTGAAGGTATGCCATAGAGATATAAGTTATCATCTTTTAATCAACGGTTGGAAGTCAGGCTGCATTCCTGTACTCTAGTCTGTAAGGCAAGGCTCCTCACTATCACCTATTTTTTTGCCATTTATCTGGAACACCTGTGCACGGTGATTATAAACGATGATAACATCAATGGAGCTAAAGTGGGCGTAGAGTCAGGGAATCTTCTTGCTTACGTAGACGATGTCACTATGGTATGCACTTCCAAGGAAGAAATGGTGCTCACGTTGGTGCCTGTGGACGAGTTTTGGGTTGTTTCCGTTGCTGAAATCAACTAAAAAAATTGATAGGATCATGCTTGGGATGGCGGCCTTCCTAGCCAGAAACGTACTGAACCATTACGTGGTCCGAGTCCATAAAAACTATTTAGGAATTGATGTGAGCACACAGGTGCTAAGGACGGGTGCGGGGGAATTCATTTAAACACGCTAAGAGTAAAACCAATAGAATGGCATGGAAGGCAGGTTCCTCTGCTAAGCAGAAGTTTGATTTGTAACACTGTGTTCTTTTCTACTGTTTGGTATTCTGCTCAAGCCGTGCCTTGTGGAAACAGAGACGTGGAAAAATGCATCGATTTTGCACAAAATATGTGTGGGACTGGTGTTTTGAGAGAATGCGAAGAAACAATTTGGTTATTTGTAAAAAAAATGAAGGCTTCTGCTTAGTGAGTTGAGATATAAAACTTAAAGTGCAACGGTTCTGGATCTTTCGTGACCGCAAAAAGCACCCCATTATGGTGGCGGAATTGCGAGTTCTGGGTGGACAATACTTCGTCTCCTGGCTCGACGATGCCGAAAACGTGTCCAGAAAGTCCCTACGCTGCGATTCAACAGGGAAATAAGAAAAGCGGTTAGGTCCTTCGAGCTGCGGGTTTCGCGGGAATACCTAAACAGAGTTAAACGAAAACGTTTGTACTGGGACAGCATCGACATCCTACCTCCGCCGCCACTGTAGTGTTAAATGTTTCCGCAGTGTGAAACATCGAATGTGTTTAAGCGTTTAACGGCGTACCCTGTTCGATCTGGGACGAAAAAGTTGTACGTGCGCTTTCGTACCGAAGTACTCCCAGTAAAAACGTGGGAGCAGCAAAATGGTTTCTTACTTCCTTGGAGCGTTAACTCTGCCTTCTCTCCTATCGCGGAGACCCGCCAGCAAACATTTTTGTACTGCACCAATACAAAATCGTTTTGGGCTGAGTTTCGGGCAGTGCTGAGAGTAGACTTGTACCCTACATGGTTCGACAGTAAATTTCTAAATGCAGGCGATCATGAACAGAGGCAGTGTGTCGTGAGATTCTAACCCTCATTGGTTTGCATGCTATCTGGAAATCTCGAACGGACCACACCTTGGTTGGCAGGGCCGCGTCACGCCACTTTCTTGAAGGGTTTTGCTACGTATGCTCAATAATAAAGGAAACATGCTTCGAAGAATGCGGGAACTGAAAGCTGCTGGAATCTCGCCTAGAGTGAATTTGCTTTCGGGTGGACGGCCCCGAGGGACAGCAGCCCATGGGCATGCCACGGTGAAAGAAGCGTGTAAGCAACTTGGATTGTCATGTCTAAAAAGAATGTTTTCGAAAAGTCTTGATTCGATTCTTTTCAGCTTTTACATGGCCCAATTCTGTAAATAAAAACGCCAAGCTGGCAAAAAAAGAATTCAGGTCGGCAGCGCGTTTTGCTTTTACGCGGAGGGCCGGAGTTCGATGCCTACCAATGCACGTCGTTTTATAGTTCTTCGTGTTGAACGTGGAATGTTCTCGAAGATTTGATAATGATGTAGTTTGCTCAAGCTTAGAAAGTGCGATTTCCGAACGTTCTGGGTAGAATTCTCTAGACACCTAAAAAGGTTTTAAAAATAACCCGCCCTGCGCCGCATGGACTCACTCTTTTGCCTGCGCTCAATCCTGAGGTTACGCTGTCATCGACGCCTTCGACGCTGTTATTCGCCATTCAATATTACTCTGTCTTGGCACAAGTTAGCCACATTAATCGTTTAGTTTCTCCAGTTATTTGCCGCCTGATCATTTGTGAATCGCGACAGTATTCGCCACTTTTTGTTTGGCGACAAACTTAGTGGCGCCATCTATTGGTTAGCCCTGGAACACCTCCGGGTCACGTATATTTTCTCATTTTTTTACTGAATAATATTTCGTCATAAAATAGATTTACGTTGACAATGCTATAAGTAGCTATTCGTAAAAAATAGTGTATATTTTATTTCGCAAATACAGCGAAACCCGACGTCTAATTGAGAACCGGAAGTGGTGGGGGAATATTTGCTCACGGGCGCCACCAAGCAACAACTCATACGACAAAAAGCGAATATAAGCTACTTGTTTGTTTCCGCTAACTTCTTTCAGTAGGGCTATGAGTAAACGTCTCCCCGATGATGATTCCTTTAACCTCCATATACTTGTTTAAACATTTACGTACCCTATATGCTAAGCATTATAATGCGCAATTTAAACGCGCCTTTGGTACAAGTTGTTTGATTTTATTACGAACAGGTTTATTTTAAAAAAAAAACGTGAAGGGTATATTAATATGGTTTGTGCAGTTGAGTTATACGACCACGGGAACAAAATATAAAAAAAAAACCTCACGGTAAGTCGAATAATTAACTGAAATTTGTTCATCAATTTCCTAACTAATAAGAAGAATCATTTGGTACCAATCAGAAACATGGTGAGCGCCATATAGAACAGTTAAATCAGTTTTATAAAAATTTCACGTACATCTGAAATATAGGGAGGCGCTAAAGTTTCCCCTCGTGTGACAGGCTCAATGCTTGCAGTCTGAAAACACGGATGATAATCTTTTTGGTGTTTGAGGAGGATAACACAGAGGACGAAAACAGGACGAAAACAAACGTGTCGTCCTGTTTTCGTCCTCATATGTTATTCTCCTCAAACACCGTAACTCTAACCAGCACGCTCCATTTCCACGAAAAATCTTTTTATCTGCGTGTTCGGAGCGCCAGGGTTGTGCACGAATAAACACTGTTTTGAAACTTTTCTGAACGTGATCTCTTTGCGGTAAATATGGCGGTGACTTCGCAGTGCCCATGTCAGTGATGACGAGTTCTCTTCCATGCCAACAATATCTCCTTGTTGGAATGAATCCGCAGCTGGCTCTTATGCGCGGAATAAAGGAGCAACATGTATTCTCTCTTCAATGTTTCTATATCTGCATCAACAATCGTTGGAGATACCGTGTGTGACATCTAATAATCGTGGTTCGCTGCAAAGATTCTTGGCGAGGTAGACTTACAACTCGCATGGTTAAAGAAAATGTTATGGTGTTAATGGCTCCAGTTCTTGGGAGTCATCATCGATGCAGGTTGAGTGTACAGCACTTCAGGGCAGCTTCTGCTTCATAGAGTAGGCTGGTAATTTCTTCGAACCTGAGGCTACTGCATCAAAAAGTTCTTTCCGGATCATTTCTTCACAGTCCATATGATCCTTTCCCTCCAGCCTCTTCACTAAGGAGCTCGTTTGATATTGAACCTCCACTCAACAGAGTCCGCTGGAGTAGTCCTGAATGATGTATTTTCGAATCATCTTCAAGAGTCGGGCGGTTTAATGGAATGTTTGGGGGTTGTTGGAGTAAACGATTAAAGAAACCCAGCATCCAGAAACAAATGTGCGAAAGGCCAGAGGAAGCCCTGTCGTTAACATGTCAGAAACAAGTTCCAGATGTACTGCCCATGTTACAGCAAGAAAAAAAAATAATTTAGGACTTTTCTGGAGAGGCAAAGCGCACGTAGACTTGTCTGCCGAAGCCGATGCCCACGATGTCAAATGGACTTCTTTCCGTTATGCGTTATCGTGGAAGGGAAGTCATTTGTGCTTTCTCCGGTATGAGTCGTTGGCGTCGACATGAAAGACAAGTGTCCATAGCTCTCTTTATTGTCTGACAACCTCTGAATCCAAAATCTATGTCGCAGTTTATCTCGGTTTATCCGGGACTCCTTTACGGATGAGTTTGATGTGCGCTGCTAAGTAACTTTGTTAACCAGTGGTTCCTCGGTAGTATAATTCGGTGTTTTGCATCATCCGGAATGTCCAGTTGCTGTAAGGGAACTTTAACGCGTAGAATTCCATGATGATTGTCAAATTTGGTCAGGCTCGCAAAAATTTAAACAAAAATATATGTTGTCTTCTAATTTCAGTGGTGCAACTTTTGATTAATTCCTGTATCTGTGACTTTCGGGTCCAGTAGACTTCTGCCTGAACTATTTCTGCTGCAGTCACATGACAAGCAGCACATCTCTTTTTTTCATTTTCATTCTGACGGAGATTTAAAAAAATCGTTGCGTTTAATCATTCGCACCTTAGCGTTACTGCGGAGAACATGTGTCAGGCTGCTGTGTTTCGTAGGTTGGATAGTGTGTCGTGATTCGGCGTAACCAAGGGACAAGCGAATTTTGGCCTTACCTCTTCCATTTGTAGTCATATTGGGTAAGGCCATGGATAGTGATCTGCAGGGCCAGTTGTCGTCAGTCTGTGAGAGCCAATGAGGCCCCTTCCAACAGAAGTCACTACGTCATAATGTCGGTGTTGGCACTTCACATATCAAGACCTGCTAGATTTTCCCGCTTGCTCGGAGAATGGCACCACATGGATTCGTTTGTATGGCACCTGATCTCAATCACCCGTGTCCGAAAAAGCGCTGCCATAGTCCCATGTCACCGGCTCTCCAGTGAAGTTTAATCTCGGAGTTGGTCAAAACACGCGCATGCAGATGCTGAAGGTAAGGTACCTTGCACGCATAGTTGAGTAAGTGTGCTTGTAGTAAGCACCGCAGACAATGAGTTTCAGTCAGGGGTGCGACCCCGGTTTAAGAGGAGCAACGTTACCCTTGGCGATCAAGACCTACGTTGAAAAGATCGATCCAACTTTACAACCAGGAGGTACATTACTGTCCTATAGTGCACGGGGGCCGGCGTCGCGAACACTTGCAGCTGAATCCATGAGTCTGCTTCAACTTCTAGAAATACGTAGCGTGAGATTCGGAATGATCAGTGAGACACTAGGTTTGAAAACCAAAAGTTGCATAGGACTAGCTATTCAAATAGGAGGGCTCCATCTTAAGAGAGGTTGCGCGTCCAAAGAGACTGCAACAACAATTTGGTTTTTACAGTAGTAAATGGCATTAAATAACCAAACCGATCGAAGAGCTCTTGCGAGGGCTTTAAGAACGGTTCACTTTGTGGCTGGTAGGATGGTCACGCTTTGTAGTGCTAAGAACGATATCGTCCTTGCTGCAGTTTCAAATAACTTTCAACCTCTTCATTGCAGTGGCCTCTTTAGTAGCATTTTCATGAGCGATTTGGTATCGTGAAAATTCTCCTCGCCGAATGAGACGACATATCAAGTCCCTCTCTGCTTCCACAAGATCTTTTTCTGAAACCCCCGATTTATGAAACGGCTTCACGAATCAGATAACGTCTCGAGTTTCGGCACTAAAATAATATGGAAGCAAAGAGGGACCCCAGACGTTGTCTGGTTTGTAAGACTAGAACATTGCACGGACTCGCGTGTACGTGTAAAACCGCTCGTAGTCGTCTTTATCCTACATTCATAGCCATGCCAATCCATTGGCATAGGTGAAATAATATGTAAAACCAGTTCAAGAGTATGCTAATGTCCTTACCTCTTACTCGTTCTCGTCAACGCGGCGGCTTCGGGGTGCTCATTAAGAACCTTAGGTTAGCAGTCCAGCTGCCATTTCTAAATTTCCCCTTTATTGTGTTGCATATCAGATTTGAAAAATCTTAAAAAGCAACTCCGGTCAATGTTTTTTTTTTTTAATTTGGGATTCCGATTGTTTTTAAATAAATCAATGTCCTTAAATTAAAAGCTATCTTCTTTTCATTTTTTTTTCTTCTTGATATTGTGTGTAGTTTTAAAAATATCACAGCTCAAAGTTTGGTTTCGGGCGTCTACGGCAAAACCGAATCTTCTAGAGGGATGGCAACACTAATCATCAGCCGTACGGCCGCGACGGGACTTCACCGTGATGCTGCGGTACGCGGTACAACCATTCAACCCCAACTTCACCGCGACGTGACGTCACTAGGGTGTTGCGCCAATGTTCCTCGACTAAAAGCTAACCCGCTTTCCGCCCTCTAAACAGCAGTTCGTCGTAACTTTAAAACCGGTACGCGGTTTAATTTTTACGTAATAGAGAGTTTTCGTAGACCACGTGTCCCCTCTGCGCTAAGCTCTCCGCAACGAAGAAGCACTACTGCGCCTGCGCGCCGATAGGTTTGACTGTAGAGTTCCGGCATCTTAGCGGGTTGCGGAGAGCGTTGCGGGACGGCGAAAACTATCTACGAAAACTCCCTAACATTTCGGCTATAATAACATTTCGTGCTACATAAGCGATAGTAGTCATTTATTTTGGTTTCGTTTTTGATCGGAGTTGCCCTGCAGTTCTTCCGGGCTCGGCTCTGCATAAACGTTCGAAACATCCGATTTGCATCAGGCTCGTAGTCTAGCGCATGATGGAAGATACTACGTACGTTCTATGTGAGCGTGCCGTTGACGCAAGCCCAGTCCCGAAGAACTATAGAGGTTGCCGGTGACTTTCAACGCGTAGAAAATCTTAGGGAACTGGAATACTCGACTATGTTACGTAGTTTAGATAAAAAGGCTCTTAATTTTGTGAAAAGACTAAAGCATCCTCCGACGACTTGCGTGCGTTCCTGTAACCTTTCGTATTACGCGCCACGCACCCTCTATTTTTTTCTTCCTGTAGGGAAAAATATGGGCAGTGTGGATGATACAATGCAGTGTGACAAGATGATTTACACCCATGAACCCGCTTTAGCGAAGGTTGTGTTCGTGTCCCCGCAGAATACTTTCGCTAAAACGTGATTTTTTATGGGACAGACATGTGCAAAAAGCATCGAGAAATTACGTCTCATTCGAACTTTTGTCGAAATCAAAACATGTTTCCAGTCTTTTTAATTGCCCAGATGTTCCCGAGAAATTCAGCATCGACACATATGTCGTTTTATAGCCTACCATTTAAAGGCTGTTGACATATTGGTTGGTCCAGTAACAAACCCCCCCAAAAATACTTAAGGTTGTAAAATATTCAGTGCTCCCATTCACGCTCTTAGCAAGTGAAAGGGGAAGTCACTTTCGTGTGTGTATCTTCTCATGTTAAGTTGGACTCAAGGCTATTTCATTAACGGAATATAGCAACCGCGCCCTACGGTAATCGTCACCCCTGACTACACTTCTATTCTATCACTGAATCTAGAGATTTCTTGCAAATACACGTTATTTGTTTCTTCTTGCTATAGGACCTGAAGATTTCAAAGAGGCAAGTTGAAAAAATTCCAAGTTTCTAAAAAAATATTGATACGCTAAGCGACTAACCAATCAACCTCAAACTAGTTCCAATGCAGTTAGTATATGTTCGAACGTTTTTAATCCGAAAGCATTAACTGTCTCATGGAGTGAACCGCGCCAAACAGCACCTTAAATCCTTTCTTCAAGTGAAGGCAGCTCCTAGTTATGAAATCACGCGAAAAGCTTAGCCAAACGTCACCTAGTTTCTCCGATCTCAAAGGAGCGGAGTAAAGCTGATGGATTTCCGCTTCGGTTCCATTGGCTGGCGTGCGTCGACGAGACATCCATTGGCCGCTGCGCGTCAGTTTCAACGACCGCTCACCCCATGGCGCTGCGTGTAACACGGAGCTAGGGTGCCTACATGTCTGTCTGTCTCAGGGTGAAGACATCCATTGTTGCGCTGAATGTTCAGCGCGTGACGCTCTCGCGCACTCGGTGCGTGACTTGGGCGCTAAAATGGCGTCTCTGCATTAGCCAAAGCTACGTGCTCGAGCTGATTGACACCGGATTGAGCGTACTTCAAAATGCATAAAAAAACAATTGGGCGTAAAAATGGCTGAGATGTCACCACTCAAGCAAAAGCGCGCGTGTGTATGAAGGCACTCTACACGGAGCGTCCAAAGTCGGCGCGCCCAGGAGAGCGCGCGCGCTGACCGGCGACGAAAAGTACTCAGCAGACAAAATAAGGGAGCGGACGAGCGGCTTTCATGTTTTCGCTTTCACAACTCATAAGAAGTGCTTAGGGGAACCTCGAGCTTTTTTTCTCGCGTGAGAACGCCCCCTAGAAATAATAATTTGAAATGCTACGCAGGCCCTACAGCAAGTTTTCTTTTCTTTACCTTCTGTTGCCTGCAATCGACTACCTCTCCGCAATAATTTCAACTTCAATATGGGAAAAACTTTTGCGGAGGCAAAAACTGCCGAGCAATGTGGATGTAAAACAAAGAAAAAAACATCTACATCTTGAAACAAAAAAATTCGCCAACAATGAGCGAGGTTAAGTATCACTTTAGCTCACTCCGTCTGAAGCATTTTACGTGTATTAAATGTGCCGGCAACGCTTTGGCTGTGCGCAGTCACAAGCGCTTCCGATATAGCAATTCTCCTCGAACGTCCCGTCCCTGCCGAACGCAGTCCGGAGATTTGTGCAGGTATGGTACCGGACATTACCAAGTTCTCGGTTTTTTGTTCACCTACAAAGCCACTCCCAGCTCTTTACTCATTTTCATTTAAAGTGTGAAAGCAGCCGAAGCACGATTTAAAGGAACGAATCATACGCGGTGTTACGATGCGATGTTATCGCTTATCGCTGTCGCGGCCGCAGCAGAACTGCTGAGTCAGGGGGCGTACCTCTGGTGCTTGCTGCCGATATAAGCGGCATCGCCGGCAAGCTTTGTGCCTTTTGGTTCCGGCTGCCGAACAATAAACGCTGCCAAATAAACGTCGGTCTCCGGATTCGTCGATTCTCCCGGAGAAACGTAACAGCTGGTGGCAGCGGTGGGATGGATCGACGACGCCGGGTTCCATGGGTGCTGTCGGTGAGTGCCTGAGGCTTCCTTTCCGTTCACCGAGCAGCTTAAGTGTTTAAGGCAGTTAGTTCTGTGGTATCGCCAAACGGTTGATACGGGCGCTGGGCAAAAGTAGCCAAACTTTTTGGAAATTTCTGAACATGGATCCGATAAATCTCGCGGCGATTGTGAAGCCCGATTTAATGCTCTTAGCGGAAGAGCTGGGTGTTAAAGTGGTCAAGGCCATGAGAAAGCCCGAGATTATCAAGGCCATTGAAGATTGTGGCGCGGGCGCCGACGAAATTTCCGAGTGTTGGAGCGAGGTGCAGAAGAGACGAAGGGAAGCGGAACTTCGCGCCGCCCAACGTGCCGCTCAAGAGGAGCTTCACGCGGCTCAAGAGGGGCTTCGCGTTGCTCGAGAAAAACTTGAGCTAGAAATGCTTCAACGTAACTTTGACGCTGGTGAGGCCATTGTGGTGGATAACAGCTCGAAAAAGTTTGACATGCGAGCCCTTTTGCAACCTTTTCGCGTCGGCGGAGACATGGGTCTCTATTTAGTAAATTTCGAACGGGTTTGCGCTAAGATGGGTCTTGTAGAGTCGAGCTGGCCTCAAAGGCTCTTGAGTTTACTGCCAGCGGAGGTGGCCGACGTTTTGGCCCGACTAGATACCTACAGCAGCCGATGACTACGCGTCCGTAAAGTCTTGCCTGCTTAGGAAGTTCAGGTTGTCGCCTGAAGCTTTTCGACAGAAATTTCGAGAGACAAGGAAAGGACCGGACGAAAGTTACGCGGAGTTCGCTTATAAGCTTAAAGGCTTTCTGGAAAGTTGGCTCCGTGGTGTCAACTCTTACGAGGATCGTGAAAAGGTGCTGGAGCAGATAGCACTAGAGCAGTTTCTCTCCTGTATTCCGACAGGTCTAAAGGAGTGGATTCAGGATAGACCGGAAGTAGAAACGGTGCAAAAAGCTGCAGATTACGCGGATGAGTACTGCTCTAGGCACGGGAAGAAAGTTGTTGAAGAAAACCGTAGCTCCAACCGTTTCTACGAACGATGCGGACCTCGCACGTTCGTGAAGAAAGGCGCCGAAAAGTGCAAAGAGAGTGAAGTACCGACAAAGGGAGTGTCTGATTCAGACGAAAAGAAACGTAAAATGAAGGCGTTCGAGGAGCGTAAACCAATAGTGTGCTACAGGTGTAAACAGCCTGGTCATGTCGCTTCTGGTTGCCGCGTCCCTAAAGTTGCTCCCGTTAACTTGTGTCTGGGAGAAGCGGAGGACCTACTCAGGCCGTATCTGTATGACATGAAGGTAAATGGTAAATTCTGCAAAGGTTTACGAGATACCGGCGCCACGTATGATCTGGTACACTCTTCGCTAGTGGAGCAAGAACATTTTACAGGCGACTGTGTGTGGATCCGTCAGGCCTTGGAAAATCGGGCAGTTAGTCTGCCCGTAGCTAAGGTAAAACTAAACGGACCTTTCGGAGTAGTGGAAACGGAAGCAGCTGTTTCTGACGGAGTGCTTCCAAACTGTCCGTACATACTGTCAAACAGAACTGCAAGGCAATTGAGCGAGTCGGGTATACCGCTGGACATGAATCCTGTTCTAGTCGTCACGCGCTCAATGACAACTAGCGCAGTGCCGGAAACACTTCAGACGGAAGCGAGCGCGTCGACTGGTAAAAACAGCAGCGGGCCCGATGAAGAACCGAACGAAGGAGCTGACATGACCACGCTGGTTTCGCCGGAGAGCAGCAATTTCCGTGCGCTAGCCGGTGTAGATAAGCTTACGCTTATCGCCGAGCAGTCATCCGACCCGAGTCTTTCAAAGTGTCGTGAAAGCGTGGGAAAACAAAACAAGCCGAACATCTCCTTCTTTATGAGCAACGGCATTCTTTACCGTAGTTTCAAGGACAAATCGGGGAACGAGGTAGATCAAATTGTCGTTCCATCTAAGTATAGAATTGCATTACTCGAGCTTGCTCACGGAGAAGGGTGGTCGGGACACCTAGGAATCACAAAGACCAAGTGCAGGCTTTTGGCAGAATATTATTGGCCGGGCTGCTTTAAGGAGGCTGAGCAATTCGTCCGTTCTTGCGACACCTGCCAAAGAACAGGACGACCAAACGAGCGCCGAAAGGCGCCTCTCACACTAGTGCCCATAATCACGGAACCTTTCAAAAGGCTAGTGATAGACGTCGTAGGACCCCTACCTACAACTAAGACGGGTTTTAGGTATCTTCTAACGATATTATGCCCAGCCAGCAAGTTCCCAGAAGCCGTTCCAATGAAAGAGCAGACATCGGTCGAAGTAGTAGATAACTTGCTCTCGGTCTTTTCTCGGATCGGGTTTCCTAGTGAAATTCAATGTGATCTGGGTAGCGTTTTTACCAGTGCTCTAACAACCAGCTTTTTCGAGAGGTGTGGCATTAAGATTGTTCACAGTTCTGTAAGCCACCCGCAAAGTAACAGCGTAGAGAGAGCGCACTCGGTAATGAAGCGCATTCTCAGGGCCCTTTGTCACGAACAGAAAAAAGAGTGGGACTTGGCATTGCCCGCTATGCTTTTCGCGTTGCGAACCGTTGCTCACGAGTCAACTGGTTTCACGCCAGCGGAACTGGTCTATGGACGCAATTTGCGTTCACCTTTGCGGTTGCTGCGCGAGGGCTGGGAGGGTGAAGCCGAGAACCCAACAGTGGTGGAGTATGTGCTTTCCTTACTAAACCGTCTCCACAAAACGCGTGAGCTAGTTGAGGCGAACCTGGGAAAAGCGCAATCGCGAGGTAAAACCTACTATGACAAAAACAGCCGCCTCCGAACGTTTAAGGTGGGTGACCAAGTTCTACTTTTGAGGTCTTCTAAGGCTCATAAGTTGGAATTGCAATGGGAAGGACCAGCAACGGTCCAGCAGAGGCTATCCGAGACAAATTACGTGGTAAAACTGCCAGGTCGCAGAAAAGAGGTCCGCATATACCATTGCAACCTCATGAAGCCGTACGTGGAAAGGGTGCAAGTAGTCAGCATTGCACTAAACCAACCAGAGGAAGTTCCTACACGAATTCCTGAGCTGGGAAAAACCGACGGGATCCTGACAATCGCCGAAGTCGTAGAGGCCGCAGTCGATAAGACGCTCACCCAAAACCAGTTTTCGGATCTTACGGCATTAATTGGCAAATACCAAAAATCGTTTTCAACTATTCCCGGAAGAACGAGTCTGGTCGAACATGACATCGAAGTGAGGACTCGGTCAAATATTCAGTGTAAGGCCTATCGCTTTTCCCCCGCCAAGAAAAGCTATTAAAAGAGTCCGTAGATCAAATGCTAGAGCTAGGGTTGATTGAGCGGTGCGAGAGCGACTTCGTGTCTCCTATGATTCTGGTAGAGACTCCAGGAAAAGAACCTCGTCCCTGTGTGGACTACCGAAAGTTAAACGCGGTAACGGTAACAAAAGTCTACCCAATCCCTAATATCGAAACTTGCATTGAGAAAGTAAGCAAAGCCAAGTTTATCTCAACCATCGACCTCGTTAGAGGTTACTGGCAAGTGCCACTTACCGCGAACGCCAGCAACCTTGCCGCCTTCATGACCCCGTTTGGTGTTTTTAAACCGCTTGTCCTGAGCTTTGGACTGAAAAACGCACCCTATGCGTTTTCGAGACTGATGAATCTGGTACTGGTCGGAACAGAGTCTTTTGCGTTGCCATACCTAGACGACGTCGCTATATTTTCGGACACGTGGAGAGAGCACGTTCAGCACCTAGAACAGGTGTTCTCGCGCCTGCAAGACGCAGGACTTACAGTCAAGGCGAAAAAGTGTAAGTTTGGCGGAGGCGAAGTATCGTATCTCGGACACGTAGTCGGTCAAGGAAGGAGACGTCCACAAGAACTCAAGGTTCAGGCCATTAAAGAGTTTCCCTTGCCACAAACAAAAAAAGATTTGATGTCCTTTATCGGACTGGTGAATTACTACCACCAATACATTCCCCAGTTCTCTGAAAAGGCGAGTCCCCTGACGGATGCGCTCAAGAAAACTGAGCCCACTAAGATCGAATGGGACGATCGCAAGATACAGGCGTTTGAGGCTCTTAAGTTAGCCTTGGCGACTCAGCCCGTATTAGTCAGCCCTGACTACACAAGACCCTTCTTAGTGCAGTGCGACGCCAGCGAAAAAGGACTCGGCGTCGTTCTTAGCCAAGAAAATGAAGGGGAAGAGCACCCCGTTTTGTTTGCCAGCAGGAAGCTAACTTCAAGGGAGCAAGCCTACAGTACCATCGAAAAAGAATGCGCTTGTCTCGTATGGGCTGTAGAAAAGCTTCGCTGCTATCTCTATGGTTCGGAGTTTATTTTAATTACAGATCATAGACCGCTCACATGGCTTCAGCAGCTGTCCCCCAAAAACGGTCGCTTGTTACGCTGGAGCTTGACCCTCCAGGAATATTCTTTCTTGGTTCGACATAAAAAAGGAAAGCTTCATGCGAACGCAGATTGTCTGAGCCGAGCGCTCTAACCGGCGCACAGTGCGATTTTCTGTTTCTTTTGTCTCATCTGCACATTTGTAAATAGTTCCATTCAATTTCATTCATTAGCTGTCTATTCCCGAAAGATCGGGAACGATATTTTCAAAAAATTCTGGCTGCGTTTGGGGCATATTTTGTAAGCTATTTCTTTTGAATAATTCGTGCTCTCGGTGAGTGGAAAGGGCGTTTCGGGTGCCTCCGCAGTTTCTGTGGTGCTTGGTTGTTGTTGGCCCTTCTCATTCCCCACAGAAGCACGACGGACCTCTGTTGTCATCCCGACGTCCTGGCACCGACGGCACGTGACAGCCGCTGCTACTCCTGGGCCGCTGGCGACTTTGGCTCATGGTCGCAAGGAACGCCATCACCGCTCCTTCCTGCGCCTCTTGGACCGCACAGTCGACGCTTCCGACCAGTCAAGGACACTGAAAACTGCAGTGACGGTGTTGGGCCGCGCGTCGACGCTTCCGGCCAGTTTCGCAGACGGTGTTGGGCCCTGCGTCTCCAGGACTTCCCGCCCTTCGGATCAGCGCAAGCTGAACCTGTATTCGCTGCGAAGGTTTCTTCGAGCAACGACTGTGAAGTTCTGCGCAAGCAGCACGAGGACTACGCCGTTCGTTTGTCTGTCGAACATTTCCAAGGACGTGCTTGAAACCTGGAGAGTGGCGGGAAAATTGTTTTATGCGGTTTCGCCCTAAAAGGGGGAGGAGTTGTTACGATGCGATGTTATCGCTTATCGCTGTCGCGGCCGCAGCAGAACTGCTGAGTCAGGGGGCGTACCTCTGGTGCTTGCTGCCGATATAAGCGGCATCGCCGGCAAGCTTTGTGCTTCTTTTGGTTCCGGCTGCCGAACAATAAACGCTGCCAAATAAACGTCGGTCTCCGGATTCGTCGATTCTCCCGGAGAAACGTAACAGCGGCCAAAAAGGGCACATCTTCACGGCGCTCGTGGTCTTAGTGGGTTTTCTCTCACTGGCGAAACAAATCACGCGCAGAGATGAGCGCAGGATCGCGGCGCGTTCTCCGTGTGTGATCGGTCTGATCGGTGACAGCGAACAAACAGAAGCGATGCGCACCGGGAGAATGCACTTTTGGCGCTGCTTCAGTGGCTTCATCAGATAGTATACCGTCGTCTGCTGTCGAGACATGAAGTGAAACGGAGGTTAAACAAAGGTTACGCAGTGCTGCTGGAGGTTACGCAGTGCTGCTGGATCGCTTCAATGCGATGCATTCTACTTAACACAGGAACTGAGCAAGGCCATCGTGCACACAACCTACAAACGATCTACGGCATTCTATTACGATACACAAAGAGAATGCAGCCTCTACAGGCAACTACGGGCAACAAGCGACACTCGTGTGGGTTTGTTTATAAAAGCGCCTCTTAATGGCAGACGAGCCTTCTGGCGGCGCACGAGACAGTGCCACTTGAGATGAAAATGGAGGATTTCTTTTTATTTTGAACGAGCGTACACCCGGCTATGGCTCTTGCATTTTGAGTGTTGCGTCACAGTACCGTCTTTCGACGGTCGCCAGGCCAGCGCTGCCGTGAGTTAACTAAAGGGTCTCGTGTTTCGCTTGTGTAACACTGCGCAATAAAAATTGCGTAAAATTACAATGCCATCAAGTTTGGGGATGTTTTTTTATTATGATTGAAGGCTGCGAGCAGGGAGAAAAAACGCACCGTACATGTGCTTTTGGCAATGCGCCCTGTAATTTGTTGAAAGAAGAACCGTGAGCGCGTAGTTGATACGCTGTGTTCAGACAGTTAGACAATCAGACAAAACCTTATGTCCAGAACACATGCCCCTACGCTTGATTAGGGGCACCTTCTCAGCCAGACTGCGAGAGAGTTTCTTCAAAACTTTTACCAGACTAGGGTCTTCTCCCTCACATCCCGCCACGTGAGACTCTGGCTGCTGTAGAACTGCGCGTACCACTCCCGAAAAGTTTTAATAGCACTGTCCTCTTTCACCAGGCCAGGAGTCTTGAGGAACGTCTTGTGATCCCATATGAGAGTATCCTGATCGACCTGCAGCAAAAAAATCCAAAGATCAGATTTGGGCCCCTTCCTTATCCCCGAGTATTGTAACTGGAAGTGTATGGGAGTTTCCTTCTGCGGGACTTACGTACCTGTACGGGCAGCAACTGAGAGAGAGAGGAGAAGACGCTAGCATGCCTGGAGGTAAGAACACCAAGCTCTGATTGAAATTATTAGTGGGAAGACGCGAAACTAGCTGCCGTTGTCTTTAGTGACTCTTCGAACGCGTTCATGCAGTGAGTAGAAATAAAGTCGGCAAGCTTTACGTCTACCCACTAAACATTTCACTGAGAGCTTTGCGTTCTGGCGTCTATGCGAGCGCCCATCTTTTCCTCTTTCTCAGTTTATACACAAAAGTCACTGACAGATAAGGAAAAGCAGGGCGTGTTGAGTTACGAGAATCCTCTTATCGCTTTGGGGTAAATAAAATTGCGGCACTGGCCGTTAAGAAGGCCCAAGAACGAATCGCAAAGCAAGAGGTGTGCACGTAATAAGCCACTCCCTGTGGTTTTTAAGCCGCCAGCGGCTGTACTCTTATTCCTGTTCCGAGAAAGCATGTGACGTTGAGGCTAAGCTTGCAGGCACTCGGGAAAACAAAAAACCGCGAAGAGCACGTATATATCTGCCAATATAAGAATAGCTGAAGCACATTTGGGACCTCGAGCACTGGAGCGAAAAACAGCTATGAAACGCAGGGCGTGACTCATTGTGTTCATGCTTCCTGATTTTGTGATTCGTTTTTTTTGTGTCCTTAGCGCGTAACGCCACAGTCTTTATTGACCGCAGATTGTTGAAAAGACGTCAGGGACTCGCCACATCCTAAAGTTCTTAGGTTGTCGGTGACTATAGCTTGATAAAAATATCTTTGTAAGCTTGATCTTCATCGACTGGCTTAGTAGGAACACACTTGCGAACCAGCGGTATAGTGAAGCATTGCCGAAGCCACTAATATAATTATTTTAGTTTCGAATGAACGAAAAAGGGTATCTGTAGGGCTAATTCGACGAGACATTTAGAGCGTCTATAACCACCACAAATTAATAATTATACCGCTGGATATGGAGCGAGTCTAAAACGTTCCATACTAGGTTTTTTTTTTTTTAATAACGATATATTACATTTTTACGCGAAAAAGGATATCATCAAAAAACTCATCCGGAACTACTTCTAACCTACCAGCTGAATTGCTCGCTATCTGGCTTATCGCAAAAAGGGCGTTAAACATTTAATCAGCTGTGTAGTACGACTTCGTGTCATCTCCATCAAACAGAGGCACAATTCCTAAGGATAAAAAATTTGTTTATTCTTACAATGGTTGAAGTAGCACTTTCCATCAACCTCCGGATTGGCCAAAACACGCTACCATCTTCGTAAGTCTGGATGATGGTGCAGATGTCCAATGGGCCACGTGGCGTGAGGGAGATGACGTAAAAGAGATTGCCAAATGGACTTGTGGTCTGCGCAACAGTCAAGGCCGGTCCTAGCTGCCACAAGTCAGTATGAGTTGAGAGAGCGCTCCAACCAAAGAGTTTTACTCGATGGTCCATGCTAACAAGAACCTTGAAATCGTGTTCGGACCATTTGACATCAAACTCGAAAGTCATGGCACGACGTAACCAGGAGGTGCCTGCAACGCGCTCGTATTCTTTAGGTCCTGCAAAAGTTGAAGACTTGTGGACGTGGCTGAAGTGGTTGACGTCTGCTCCGTTTTCAGCGACGTCCTGCATAATACCATGGATTTGTTTCTCGTACAACGCGGCTCGCCTCCACCTCCCACTGGTGATCTCGTCGGGTTCATTCACATCCCATGTAGGCTTTTCGCCGTCCGCGTGGTACCATGCCAGAAGTAAACCGTAGACTTCCTTGGAGATCCACGTCTTCGCTTTTACGAATTCAGGAGCTGTTTGTAAAGAAGGAATGAGATAGGAAATTAAAAATTAAGAAAGGATATCAAACAAGTCAGGAAGTGACTGAAAGAGAATAACCACTTGGGAGGATGTATTCTTGATGCGGTTCTATAAGTAGGGCTACGTACAGAGTGAATAAAATTAATTCGAACAATTAAAGAAAAAAAAGGAGGGAAGGGGAGGTGACTAGAGGATGAATGTAATTTTCACTACATGTTTGATGGGATCCGACACACATCAAATTATAGGATACACGTCAGTACTAGAGGGCTAATAAGATCTAAATATTAAAATAACTTTTAATAGATGGTGCTATGGATTCTGTTGTAATAGCATATTTAAATGCAGTCATTTTCAGAGGCTGAAATAATTTTAAAAAATTGCGAAAAAAGCAAAGTAAAAAAAAATAATATTAATCATTTTGCGTGTTTTTTTTTTTTTTTGCCCGATTTAAAAACTGGAGGCCCAAAACGCTCCGGAGCCCCAGCCTCCAATGAAGTTCACAAGAGTGATGCAGTCGTTTCAGCAACGTCGTCACTATCTTGGGAGCGCATCCTTAAAATATTTTTATATTTCGAAATAGAATCTCGCCCCGCTGGACAAAATTGTGCAATAACGTCGCGGGCATTATCCAATTTGCTAAATTAACAGCGCCGCTTGCTGTGCGCATCTAGACTATTAACATGCTACATGAGTCCACATAAGCACCACTGCACATTATATGTCAGACTAGAAAAAAGTTGTATATCGGGCTGTAGCATATCAGTGAATTAGGTTAATCAGAATGCATAAATGAACCTATGCTGCACCATTTGGAGCAAGAATGTGGAAGGAACACCACGAAGCGCTGAATCTGCAGAAGCCGCATACATGACCATGCCTGAAGTATAAAATTCGTACGTTTGCTTGCGTAAGGCACGTGTGTGCAAATCCCATCTTCTCCTCTGAACCTCCATCCGTGGAAAGGACACTCTATGCAGTCTCCCACAACGCGACCCATGGCGCCCAGGTTGGCCCCCAGGTGGGGACAGTAGGCGTCCATTATGTGGGCGACGCCATCCTGAGTCCGGAACGCAACCAGCTCTTCACCTGCAGCAGATAGTCAACCAAAAAAAGTTATATCATATTTAAATCAATGAGCCTGGACGTTATACGGTTTACAGTGTTAAGGCATCTTGGTGGTAATATCACACTTTGTTGGACCCTATGGGAACACGTTTTATATGGTAGTTTTTAAACCTTCCCAATTTTTTCAAACTGTAAAAGCCCGGTGCATCATAAAAGAAAAATATTGATCAGTACAAACTTTTAGTTCGACGCGCAGATGAAAACACATGAACACACTGGCGCACGGAATACAACTTTCATAACCCCTTTTGGTAAAGGGTGCGTACTATCAACGCACGATCCAACCCTTTTTTTTTTGCATTCAATTCTTATTTCTGATTACAACTTTCATGAAAACTGGCAGGTAAACAAAATAAGAATGAAGGACTGGTTCAACTCATATTGAACGCCATAATACCTATGCCATTTCACTGAACATGACATTTCCGGTATCCGTAATCTTGTCGGATGCGTCGCTTGCATGTTGATGTGGCCAGATTGTATTCGGCAAACTGATTCTCGCAGACTGGGTTTTGATTTCGTAAGCATTTGAAAGGCTATTGCGGACTGAATTCACTGATATGTGTTTCCACGGCAGGTGATGGTCAGGGTTATATTTTTTTATAGTTATGTAAACAATATATGTGAAAGCCTTGGAAGGAGCATTCACGTATATATTATATGGCCGTAGTTAATTTTATTCTTGAGATAGAACATTTGGAAGCTCAATGCGCGGAAATTGCTAAGGTTTCACAATGATAATTTGCAAGGCCGTAGATCTCACTATCAAAACATTTGTATATTGACCTGCTGCAGGCAGGTCAATATACAAATGTTTTGATACAAAAAAACTACTTAATATTTTATTTCTTTTAAAATCTCCTTAATTATCTGCAGTGTGTATAACTAACATGTGATTGCAAAACATTGAGTAACTTAGGAACTCCAAAAGAGTAAAACATAAAAAAACCTTCACTCAGACTGGGCTAGATTTTCTACCGTCATAGGGGTTTGCCCTCACAACGTCGACTCCAAAGAGACATTTTCTATTCTTCGTTTCATCGTGTATAGAACAGCAGCTGGAAGGCAAGGAGCTGTGACATGCGCCGGCAGGGCATACTTACGCATCGCATTGTAGTCCATTAAATACTTTGAGTACAAGGCGCGTAGCCTTTGTCCTTAACGTAATGTTCGTGTTTTGTACCAGTGATACATAAATAATGTTGCAACAAAGCTCTCAAACATGATATTTAATATATCTATATATGTAGCATGTTTGGAGAAACTGGACGTCTGGTTGGCAACGCTGTCGTTGCCGTCAGGTTCTCTTATTCAACATTCATGACACTGTGATGGCCGATGTTTCGTACTGCAAAGGAAGATTTCTTGAGAATGAAAGTTCTCCATTGAAAAGTTATTATGTAGAACTTGAACGCGAGCTAGATATTTAATAGAACAAATAATTTGAACTTTAAAAGGATTTTTCTGTCTGATTTTAAATATCACCTAACAAATGTAAACGCGCCAACTACGCTCCCATTTTCGTTCGCCGTAATGGCCGCAGAATGGCAGGCCGGTCGCCGCCGGTGCCTCCTGGGTTTCCTTTGCCAGCTCGCTTCCAGCGTGTTTTTGAGGGAAAGTCCGCATTCGACTGCTCTTGCGGCAATCGGCCGCAAAAGAAGAGCGACATATTGTGCTCAACGAGTACTGCGAAGTTAGTTCTAAGCCTCCAAGCGAGTCGTACAGAGCGATAATTTAAAAAACGTCTGAGCTGCGGTGAACGCGGAAGAAATGTGCCATTGGCAGCATGTCTGGTGTCACTGGCAAAAAGGCGCTTATCGTCAATGCCGCATGCCTGTATTGGCGTTACAAAAATGACAAAATAGCTTTGTTACGCCGGGCGGGTTTTGCCAGTCACTTCCCAACAGCTCTCTGTAGTGTACTGGAGTTAGGTGCCGACATCGGCACTTTCGAATTCGGCACAGGTGCTAGGGCTTTCAAGTTCATGCAGTCGAGACATTTCGTAAGGGCGTTAGGTTGGAGTCGACGTTGTATTGTCCAGGCCTACCTGGTCTGTCGGGTAAAGGAAAAGTCTACTTTCCGTGTTGCACAAGAAGTGAAGCGGAGCATTTCGGCGGACCCTGCTACTGCTTGACGTGCAAGGGCTCTGTGATAGCATACCATGATCTCCCACCAACCCCGCTTACGAAATGGAGACTGTACAGCTACGTGTCATCCTTAATCCGTCAAGAGGATTCAACCACTATCATCAAAGATACCTGAAGTTGTGCAGTAAATCGAGCAAAGTGCACGAAGTCCGAATTTTCTCGAACACAGCATAAAAAACGTTTTATCCACCCCGCATCCACATCGGACTTGCAACCAGCGCCATTTTAAGTCGCACACTGATACACACCCGAGGAGCCAGGTTAGGTCACTTCTAAGCTGGCGCTTGATTGGCCGTGAAGGCCCCTAGCCTTCCACTGCGGTGAAAAACAAGATAAAATGAAGTATAGAAACGACATAGGCTGTACAGCGATGCTGCTCTATCACAGTGTGTAATGTCGTGATGTCCCTAGCTTAGCTTTATACTCCTGGTTCATTGCGCTAGGCTGAGGTTGAAGCACTCGAGAAAATCTTGGGAGAAACGTGCTCGTCTGCGTCTCGTTGCTTAAGGACCGAGAGATGACAAAGAGAAAGAAAAGTTAAACTTTGTGGTTAATACCTTACTGACCCACAACAATCATGGATTTCACTTCGTTGATTTTCAGCTCGGATGATAGGAGAACCGGAATCCAGCCGTTCGGGAAAACTGGAGGCATGTCGTCATGCATGTACCTTGACGGCGGCGGCCTCTTCTGAAATAGCAAAAGCATTAAGCAAAAAAGGGTGTTATGGCATTTTTCCTTTTTTTTTTTACTGACGCGTGTGGACGTGGATTTATTAGTCGTGTGGACGCGGATTTATTTCCGCTTAGCGCAGAGCGCGCCAAATTGGCGATCGTTATAATTACAAAAGGAGCGACTTCCTGAGATTTAGACAGGGCGTCTGAAAGCTCAGGCGATATCGGTTTTGCACTGTCGCGGCCAATTTTAATATTTCTGGAGGACGGAACACCGTTTCCTGCAATGTCATATAAGGTTCTGGATAGCTGTCAACAATTACTTTAAGCGTCAAGATGGCTCTAGTGCTGTTATGTGCTGAAACGTATACCTTAATGAGTGGCTCCAGTGTATGCGTACAAAGTAAATTTCCAAAAAAACTACTATATAGGAGTAACCCGCCCTTCTGCCAACGTCTATATCTCACCCCTTTCTATTGGCGTTGTTGTAGCCTAACACCTTTTCGGCAAACATTGTTTGAAGTTTCCGCAAACATTTCTTACCGAAAAGCTGTAATGCTGCAACAGCGCCTATCTAAAGGGTTTGCCCCGCTTGCAATCGTGTATGGGAGTACTAACTGGAGGCCATAGCTTTGTGCGCGACTGCTGAGCGCGTGCTGACGGCGAGCTTCCACAGCTATTTTGTAACGTGCGTTCCGCACCATCGAGATTGGCACTCTTAGCAAACTGTTAATGTAAGCTCGCTCTTAGAATGGGCTGTAAACATCGCCCTCAAATATGGCGTCCAGTGAATTGCTATATTAATTATGAAACGGATAAAACACATCGGCGAGCGTGAAATGCCGGGCAGAAACAGCGTTGCGGCGTGTGTCGTCTGCTAGTCACCTAAACATCGTGGTTTAGTAAGCTTCTGGGAGCATTCGAAAACGATTCCGGTTCTTGGTGAATGTGTGCGCCACGCGCACTATATTGTCAAATAATGTGCAAGCCAATAGTGCCGACCTTGCTGATACAAAGCGGGCGCATAAGTCATATTCGGACGATACAGAGCAGACGCGTATGCGACATCGGGCCGACAGCTGGCCGACAGTCCTATCTGGGCAGTACTCGCACTATATCCCGCCGATACTAGGTCGGTGGCAAAACGGCGTGTTAAGTAAAGCAGGATTTTGTTTGTAATAAGTAAGATTTGTTTTGGAAAATTTTATCTTTCTGCAGTTGCGTCGGCATTGTTTTTTTTATCTGCCTATGTTTCTGTCTGCATTTTTGGGCGTTTCCTCGCAGACCTGTTGCAGGGGGTGCGCTCGCGGGGGAGCATGAACGGGGAGTCGTCTTCCGCCCCCGCGCACAGGGGGCTTCGAGCAGCAGTCGGACCCGGTAGCTAACAAACGAATTGGGTGTCGATTTGAGGCGCCGATACACCTATGTCTTGAGCAGCGGTACTTCCGTCCGCACTTCTGTGTTTTAAGCGGGGTGCTTCTGTCCGGTGTATTTCGTCGTTTAGTGTAAAAACTTTGCTTTTAATCGACGCAATAACTTAACTAGGTGGCGCCAGCTAGGCGGCAAGGAAAGCATGTAGTGACTCTACAAGGAATTTGGTTTTGATCGTTGGGGAGTCGGAGGGGGATCACGTTGACAGCTCGCTGATTATTGGATAAGAGTGTACCACGTGACAATAAGCAAATGTGAAGTGATTGGTCGGTCTCTAGAGGGAAAGGAGGGCCCTACGAGTCTAGAAAAGGGGAGCCGAGAGGATTCTCGAGAGATTCGTGTCTCGAGACTGGGGACTAAAGTATGGGATTTAATTTTGGGTGTTTTGTATTGTAAATTACCGTTGACTTGTTGTCGTTTTGTTTTGAAATAAACGTGGCCACACTGGCCATTGTAAACCAACCAACGTCGTAATGTGTCCAGTGAGATAAAAAAAACTATTAGTTTTTTGTTTTGTTTTTTTATCCGACTTCCCGGGGGATTTTTATCGGGCGAACACCATCATCGTTCGTCATCATCCTGGCCGGCCCCCTCCCTCAAAAAGTTGACTCGACGGTACGCCAATACCCGCACTATATTGGGGACGGGGTGCAAGACCGCAAATTCGGCTGGTATCGGGCCGACACTGGGACGACACTGGCCAAGTTCGCCGTGATGCTTGGCTATTGATCGATTATTGTGGTGCTCGTGTGTACTTTTCCTACTGCTGTTCTGTTGAACCTCCCATGTTACTAATAAATACATGACAAAAATTAATTGACTATGCGAACGACCCAAGCTGTTGCAGATGTCATTCTGCATACGTTCGTCTTCTGCAGCAGACATCTTCAGATGTTTCGAGGACCGGAAGTTGCCGTCGCAAATATATTAAAAACAACCTATTCTCAGTAAACCTTTGTCATGGTAAGAGTGAGATCCAGACTGCCTGTATCTATTCATTTTAGAAGTTTAAATCTGACTTTCGATTTTTGAACGATTGATCTATTGGAGCAAAATTCAATCCCATATATTTGTCCATAAGAACGATCCTAACAACGGCTTTTTATTAGCAGTGACGTTACACAGTACGCGTTATTTTCAGAAAAGCATTTCTGCCAGGCCCCATCTTCAGCGTTCGTGCGTATGGCGCGTGCTTTGCTCGTTTCCCGAAACCACGAACACGCGCGTGCTGGACTGTGGAGATCGCAGGCTGTGCTGTGGATTTGTAAACATTGGAAGGGTTTGTAATCGGTGACGGGTAAAAAGCAAAGCCACCTAGCAACACAACTCCAGCGGTCACGTGTGTAGACGTCGTCGCCCGTCGGCCTACATTGTAGTTGCAGTTCAGCGGATATGGTCGGCCTGTCCCGGTGTGTCTCGGCGTGTTTTGGTGTGTCCCGAGAGCGCGTGCTCCAGCAAGAGATCGGTGCCGAATGGGACAAAGCACGACAGAACGACAAAAGTAACTGACCCACTGGCAGCGTTCTTCCAACAACTGAGAAAATAGTTCCAACAAAATCCCTTTGTAATGTCCATTGTAAGAAGAGACAAACGATAGGAAACACATTAATGCCCCGGACACACATTATAACCTTTTTTCGGTCACCCTTGATAAGCAGTTTCTAAGTTAGTTCAAACGTTTTGAACGCGGGAATCGCGCATTGTTACAAGCTGCGTGCTCGGCACCATAGTTCTTGTTGAACGTCTCTCGGTCGGTTGGTCAGTGTCCGCGTAAAGTGTTTCGTTGCCGTGCCCACTTCGCCTTTGCGGAGTACGATGACTATGTGCACGCGACGTTGAGTGTTTGTGACAGCTTCAGTTGTGATTGTGTTGCTACCAGCGATCTCAGATTACACGTATAAAGTTTCTGTTTCATCGTGAATACATTGTGTCTGCCCGAAGCTTGTGGAAACGGACGTTCGCTCTCTTCTTGCCGGTTTCTAGAGTAAAATCGCCGTGACGCTTAAACAGCTAAAGCTAAAGTTGTTTGCCTTCCGATTTGCATTCTACAGGGTTGTTTTACGTTCGAACTCGTTTGCGACATATAGGCCGCGTGCGATGTAATAATAAACATGGATATTTTAAAACTGATTACCGAGGCACGTTGTTTTTTATTGTTCTATTTGAGAAGGTTACTTTAAGGAATTATCAATCTGCGTGTGAACTAAAATTGTTCGTGGCGTTTTAGGTTGTAATAAGGCTTTTGTTTGACCCTAAATGCAGTGCCGAGTTGTCGTTCGATCGTGTTTGCGGTCTGGAAGCGCCTAACATATTGGCATCGCGTACTCGGGTGTTTCCTATCGAATTCTGTCTTAATTGTATTTCGAACTTCAATTATCGTTTTACAGAGCGGTTGCAAATTTGCACTTGTATGCCGTCAGGCTTTGGGTGATGTAATAATAAACACACAAATAATCTGTGCGTCGTAACTGACTTCGAACCAGGTGGACTTCTTGTCGATGAGTAACAAACTCCAGCTGGTCATGGACCTCACACTGGACCTTCTGGTTGAGCAGGATTTATCCGACTTCGACGTTTATGAACAAAAACACACTAATGAGTTCGTGGTGAAGCATGGTTGCGGTGCGGTAGAAAAAAAAACATTCTGCCAACCAGGAAGTTTCGGTAAGTTAACTTCTCTTCATGCAAAAAATCAGCAGGTTTAGATAAAACAACAAGTGAACTCTTAAAGCGATATGCAAAGTGGCTCTCTTATTATCTCAAATTGTTTTTGACACGGCACTACAAACAAGCTATTTGGCAAGAGTGGTTATAGGCCCTTGTTGTCCCCCTTTTCGAAAACGAAAACCGGTTGAAAATAGGAAACTACCGTCCTATATGTTGAACAATCATATTCTCTAAAGTTATGGAGCGAATTATTTCGAAATACATATTTAGTTTCTGTAGGAGCGCGGGATGTTATACCCACATCAGAACGGTTTTAGAAGCGGTCTGTCATCCGCAACACAACTGCAGTAATGTTTGAAGGTGGGCTAGTCGGTGGTGCATAGTAAACATATAACTCCTTGGCTCTGTTTTAATTATATATTTACTACTCAACACAACTTGTAGAAACGTGTTACGATATTTCCTACACTGTAAACAATAAACAGCAGATTTACGTTCTCTGCTTCGATTTTTCAAAGGCTTTTGACCGCAAACCACACAAACAGATTTGTATGTAAACTAAAATATATAGGCATATGTCGTAACGTCG
>JAZHYW010013448.1:72500-149868 GCA_037355805.1 Ixodes ricinus
GTGTAAGGTGAATGAGGCAAAATATCTTAGAACGTCAGCTCCTCCAGCGGGGAGCAGGTCTCGTCAACAGGTGCCCTCAATCAATCTACGACGACAAGCGGAGAGCTCACCGGTAGCGGAAGTGCATCGACGCCGGTGGGGCCATTGTAAAATGTTACGTGCTACCTGGGAAAGAAGAGATTAGAAACTTTCATCTGAACGTAACTTCTTTCAATTTCATGACTGAATATAACATTTACAGCGTAGGAGGCCAAACTTATTGATCACCCGTCGTATCACGTGATTCCGCCCTATTGATTGCCCTCATATTCTCGTAGATGTTCCCTGAATAATCGCCTGCGTCCTTCCGTTCACAGCGACACGAACACATGCTCATGTATAATCTTACCTTTCTTTGTTCTTCGGGAGATCCTTTCTCGTAAAATGTCCACAGTATCAGCGCCAAAGTCGCAGCAAGGAAAACGTAAATTAGAACCTGGGGATCCCATAGTGAGTCGTTCATGTCGGGGAATTGTGGAGTGGAAAGACAACGTCCATCGGCACTCCACTTGCTCTGCAAACGCACGGCCAATACCAGCGGAACGGCGGTAATCTGTTGACAGCAAGTTGTCTTCCTAAATAGACTGCCGGAGATGTCCGAGATTTGCGTAAATAGCCACCTTCGCCGCATGGAACCTCGCGTACGTACCCTCGATCAGATTCAGGTCACGTTCAATTTTAGGTGGCGTCGCTCGGGTACCGCCAACACCACCTAGGAGACAAGGCCGGTGTGTGACGTCATCATTAGTAGATCCCCGGCCTTCTCCAAGCTGCAAACGCGCAGGAGCTTGACGAGAGAAGTGGCTGATGCGCCGGTCTGGGCGACGCCGCGTTGCTAGCGTTTTGTTGTGAGATGCTGCAAAACGTGCTGGTGTCAATGCTGAAGCAAACTATATACGTGGCGCTACGTGGACACACGGATGATGACGTTTCGGGGATAAGACGAAGCGCAGGGCTTGTCTTTAGGGTGGTATAGGTACTCTTCTGTTGTCAGGCGCGTATGGAGTATCGCCAAGATCGCCGACTGCGAGAGCGTTAAATTCCGCGCCGCTTTCCTGTTTGTTTGGTTTAGTGTCTAGCGGTGGCGAAACGTATAAAAAAAGTATCGCGCCTCCACATACAGCTTTTTTTCTTCGGACGGCGAACCTGCCTCGGAATTAAAGCCAGTTTGCCCGCGATATCCGACAACGGTTTCATTTCTTTTCATAAGCAACCGATGTGACGACATCGTGTTTCATTGTAAGAGCCTCAAATGACGAAACTTTACCGTGAAAATGAAGGCGTAGATGGGTAGACCGAACGCGCCTCCCCCATCGGAGGTGACAACAAATTGACAGTTTTGCTTCCTTGCTCTTTCCTCCCAAAACGGGACCAGTACGTCGATTGTGTCTTTTTGCGTGAAACCGATGGACTCTGTCTCATTTTAGTGATTGATGCCATTTTTTTTACTGGGAAAAATGCTCGGTTCGTTTATTAGTGAGCAACACCGTAATGAGCAATGCTTTACGACTAATTGCCTCCGGCAAAAGACGCCTAAAATTTGATATTTCTATCGCGTCGTCGAGAGCACAGTGGCAAGGCCGACGAAGCTCCGACGCCAACGCTTCGGTCCTGCGGGTCGTGCTGGTTTTTGCCATTTACCATTATGCAAACAAAGTGTTATTGGTGTTGTGCGTTACCCCGTAAATTCTGAATCTCAGGGAAACACCCAGCACGGCGCTCGCCTCGGGGGTGCACGTATTACGCCGTGTTGACGTGGGGACACACCGAGATCGCCATGGACTATGTACTTGGGTTCACACTTGTGCTAACTTGTGCGAAATGAGTTGCCGGCAATCCAGTGTTACTTATAATTCTTCTTCGTCGTTAGTGGTTTGTTTTATAAGTGATTTAGCCGTACGCAGACAGCACATAGAAATGACGTTGTCGTTATACTCGAGTTGTGTCGCTGTATTCCTAATAATAATAGTAATAATACGCATCTTTGCTTGCCAAATGCGTATATGAGAGCGTAGATGGCCTGTGCGCAGCTGTATGCATAAAGAACCAGTACGACACAACGTACGGGATCTATCCGAATTGATTTTTGGCCTGCTACGGGCGGGGCTTTCACCGCACATGCTATCTTTCGGTTCCATCATGCAAATTAGCTGCTGTGGAATAGTGCAATAGGTCATTTGAAGCTGAATTAGTTGCACTAAAATCTCGCTAAACTTATACAATCACAGAGCACGCATGCTTGATATACACTAATTTTAGGACCCTCAAAGCGTTCTGCATCCATCTAGAACGTTTTTTCTCTTTCGTGTTCTAAATGCTTACAGCACGCCAGCGACAATAAAATATATGTATGGTAGGAAACGTTTTAGACGACACAGTACTGTCAGATTGTGAATGTAGCATGAAAACCTTCCCTGAACATGACGGTCCCTGATCAGGCTTTCAGCATCAGCACTGATAATATTTTATGGGAGTGTTCTAGTTTATTATACGAATTACGTCAGTGATTCGCCTTGTTAGAATCCGTCCCAAGTCTCGGACCGGTCTCGTGCAAAGGATGTTGCATTTGGTGTGATTTATTCTCCGAAGACTAGTACTCCCACCATTCTGAGACATCAGCTCCCAGACATCGGAAGCGATTCGAGCCTGTTGGGCTGGCACTTTCTGCTACTTGATGAGTTTACCAAGAGTGCATGCACATGGACAGACTGCTGTGGTGTGGCAGTGGTGGAAGCACCAGCCAGTAGAGCTGCCGTGTGTTACGCCCAAAATAAATGAGAGCATACGAATGCTGGATGTTGTTTTAGCACAATGTGGTTGTTAGTTGTTTGCTTTGCTTGCAAGTAGCTTGCTTCTCCAATACTCACCTAAAGGTTTCGTGGTTTCACTCCCATGACAGAGTGGAGTACCTAAGGTCTTCAATTATGTGCACTTTTAGGTGAATAGCCTGACGAGTTCGCTGGCTTAACAGAGTTTGAAGCTCCATACGGCCCATAAATGATGACCAGCACTTTGAGCTCAAACATCTGGTTGATGACTGAAACCTTCAAAATCTCCTTCTCACGCTGTCTGGGCAATCAGGCAGGTTAAAACGTTAGACCCAGAAATTATTGACTTACACAGAGCAGAGTAACTAATATTTTTTTTATTACGTTTCGAGTAAGGGACGTGGCCATCTTTACAATCTGTAGAGGACGTTGGGGAAGAAGATGCGAACGGGACACGGCACGATAAACAAACAAAGAAGATGAGGCAAAATGGCACGAGATGGGATGGAGAAAAGAAAGCATAAAGAGGAGGTGAAGACGCTCACGAGGAAGCGGACTCGAAAAGGCCAGCGACACTCGAGATTGGCGCGGCTTTGAAGACAGAGAGCGAGACTGATGCCTGATGCCGAAGGTCCGGCCACTCGACTTTCCACCGACCAGCCACGAGCCACTCCGGTGCCTACCCCCGCTCGGCGGCTACGGCCACACTGATCCCAGCGGACACCAGTGACGTGGTCATGCAAGCGATCAACAACTTTCTTGGAAACACCCCATCTCCTCCAGACACTTCCAGCCCAACGTGGGTCTCCCAGGAGCAATCAGAAACAATGGCAGACCGATCGGGCCGCGATCGGACGAGCGTATGGCCCATTTGAACGGAACGCAGGTACCTCCGCTTCCCCTAATGGCCAATGCGAACAGTACGGGCCAGACGGTCCAATCACCAGGGTGGTCAACCATGGGGCCATCCGCGCAAGTGGAGACAAAGCAACAAACACCAGAGTGGTCAACCCTGCAGACATCCAAGACGAGACGGCGGTGAGACACAGCCCCGCCCTGGAACCGAGAGCTCAGCTCACACAGGCGGCACTGCCTCCGCTCGGGCTTCTAGGCACAGCGGGGCCAACCCGTCAGGTTTGAGGGGAGCAGAGAGGCGCAGGCCCCCTTGCCACACCGTGGCCACCTGGACGGCGTGTGACGGGAGCATAGATATCCATTTCATCTCAAGATTGCGTTGGCGCAACCAACCAAGACCAACCCCGTCACAACGTACCGTCCAGGTCCCGCTGCCCTTCCAGGGACATACGCTGCCCCCCCCTTTTTCCCCAGACGCCTGCTGGCTGTGCCAGGTTTCCGTGGAGCACATGGATACCCGCAAGGCCAGCCGCCGGCATGTGGACTTTTTCAAGAGATTGGACAACCCCACCGGCTTCGTGGCGGCGGTACAGCTGCTTGGTAGGGACTGCCCTGAACTCTTATCACCAGCAGCCCTGGGTATGAACCGAGCCGCCAAACACAGGGCCATCAACGAGAATCCTGGGCACAACAATGTCCCAAAGAGCGAGAATAATGCCAAAGGCCCGGCTACTGGCCTTTCCACCAACCAGCCTCGAGCCCCTACAGTGCCGATCCCCCGTTCTGTGGCGACGGCCCCACTGATCCCAGCGGACACCAGCAACATGATCATGCAAGAGATCAACAACTTAATTGGAAACACGCCATCGTTTCCATACACCTCTAGCCCCCGAGACCCGAGGCTTAAGGCAGGGAGGATGTAGAGGACGTAAAGGAAAAAGAGACAAACGACACATGATGGGTTAAACAAAGAAAGAAGAGATAAGACGGCAAAAGACGGGATGGAGAAAAGGAAAAAAAGAAGAGGGGTGAAGAAGCTCAGACGCGGGGCGGACGCGACAAGGCTCGCAAAACTCGAGATTGGCGGGGCTTCGGAGACAGACGTGGACCGAAGGCTCTGACCATTTGGTCGGCTGCAGGCGGATATTGGATCGACGGGGGCCAGCTGCGGCCAGACATCATTCGAGTGGGAGGCCGACACAGGGCCAGTGAAGGCCACCTTCTACGTAGCCTGACATCAGCCAGGCCACTCAGCAACATATCAGCCACGTTGCAGCCCGAAACGTCAGCTGAACCACGTGCGACACACCAGCCAGGCGCCCCCCCCCCCCCCTGAGACATCAGCTGGGCAACGTTCGACACATCCACCAACCAAACCCTTGAGCATCAGTAAACCTCTTTCCCTGGCCGAGTTTCGTTGTGTGGCTTCCTCGAAAGCGAACGTTACACGACCCGATCGGGCACGATAACCGGCGACCGACGAACCCGCACGGAGTAGTCTACATGTGGCCAACACTGAATGGAGCTTTACACATCTCGTACTAGCTAACTCAATACACTGTGATCAGTTTCCGTACAACGGGAGGGGGGAGGGGGATAGGTGATTCAAATGTTTTGTGGACATCGTCGCAACGTCATTGACAGCAACTGCGCCAGAAAACATTGCTTTCTTAAACAGTTTCCGGGAGGCGCAACGTCCGTAACTCGTGCATAAAGTGCGTGCTCTGCGAAGCGACGAGCACATACTTGATGAACCATGGAAGTTGCATGCTGGGTTATGAAACAGTGAAGCCGCATCCAAACGGTTCGTACATTGTACAAAAGATGCACTGTTTCCTGCGGACATCACGAGAGAATTATACGAGGACACACCTTAAACATGTTGGAAGCCTTTTGGTTTGGTACATATGTATGTTTTGAACATGTCTCGAGACGGTTTTTGTATACCCAATGCAACAAGACGGTCCTGCAAGAAGAAAACAGGCCTCAGACAGCGTCTGCAGACTGTCCTTCGTATGATGCATTATCTGTGTGACCGCGACTTAAACGTTATAAGAAGATAAGCCGTGAAAGGTGATGCCGCTAGCGCGCTGTTACCAAGGGCTTTTTCATGTCACTCGCAGGTGATCATGTACCTCTAAAAGCAAGGGGATCATGGTCATGACTTTTGCAGGCCTATGAAAAAGAGCTTGCACAAATGAAATTTGTGCAAGCTCTAGCGCGGGAGGGTGAAGCAAGCTTACCCTCCCGCGCTACTGAGTTTCATTGAATATTCATTGTGACACTTGTTTTTGCTGTGTTACCTGAAAAGCAGCATACAGCCCTACCATGTGCCGTGCGACCGCATGCGGTTTATTCCATATGCCAGTGGAGATGCAGCAATTTTTTTCATGTCTGGAATACGTAAGAAAAAATTGGCTTGGACAAAGACGTCTCTTAACTTCAAGAGAAGTATTGTTTCGTTAAAAAAGTTAATTTTATTTTTGCTGATATCATGCTCTAAATTTTTGGAATTTGCTTAAAATACTCGTGGTTAAGAAAAACATTTTGAAAACCTGTTGCGTACCAAACAAATTTAGGTGGGCGCGTAATTACTTAATAATATGCCCTACGTTATGCTAAAATACAAATATTAAAAGACGCCATTGTGGGTCCAAATATAAGATCCAAAAAATGACCGCATCTCCACGTGGTGAATGATGTTGATCGCGGCGAAGCTCTCTGATGGTGCTGATGATACTGATTTTATTGTTCATAGGTAGTGCTGATAGTGCTGATTTTTTTATTGCTCAATAGTTAGTGCTGAGTTCCGGGTTGCGTTTCGACTTCATTATTACTGCTTTATGGTCGGTGAAATGCAGAGCCAGTGGTTCTTCTAGCGGATCAGCTTTGATCCGCTAGAAGCTGTGAGAACGCATCTCCACCGCTTAAGTCAACGGTCCATGTCACAAAGAGAATGTGTGGTATGGGACGTGGTTATATACGCATTTGAGCATTTGACCGCAGCGCCCTCTCGTCTATAAACGTTGAGCCAATGCATGCAAAGTTTAACGTGATTATATGCGCATTTGACCGCAGCGCCCTCTCCTGTATAGACATTGAGCGGCTACCTGCAACGTTTCATCCATGACAGAAACCCCAGCTCTTGAGTTACTACCACATCTCAGAGCCTCCTACTCGTCCCGCAGTCGTGGCCGAGTGGTTAAGGCGATGGACTAGAAATCCATGGGGGTCGCCCCGCACAGGTTCGAATCCTTTTGACTGCACAAACATTTTTTTCTTTTTTTAAGAAGACAGATGGGATGGCAATAGCTGTGAGCACGGACGCCGGACGGACGGATCGAAAAGGCTAGACCCTAAGGAGCTGCGCCCCTAAAAGAAGAAACATTATTAGATTTTTTTTAGTCAACTTGGATTTGGGTTTTAGCCACAATAATTTTTTTATTGTTCCCATAGAATAGATAATTGAATTGCATGTGTTAAATTTTCAAAGTCTCGTTTGGTTGCGTTTAAATTAAATGACACAATCTCCAGTTTATGCAGAAATGGCCCTATAGAGAGCCAGAAAAAGCAATGTGGGCAGTGGTGCCCGGAACTTTCGAAATAGCGAAACATTCTACCCCCTCATCCGTTCATCATAAAAAGAACTTGGAAAGGTACGTTTTGTTGTTGCTGAGCAACTAGTTGTTTAAAAAAATGAGCCTCTCTGATCATGCCTCCCGGCGCCCGCCTTGTAGGTGACGCCTGGAGGCATATATTATATCTGGACATACGACAGACAAGGCCGACGCCCAGTGTGCATTTGCAAACTCGGTCAGCAGACTATGTAGTCCTGCACTCGTCGGCCGGTACCTGGGCAGTAGATTGAAATTTAGACGCCAGAATTACTACGTAACGTACAGAAGATACGGATGCGTGGAAATCAGGATAACGCCCACTTCAACTGAATAAAATGTGTTTTCAGGAGAGCGCTGAAGACCTTGGGGTGGCGTCTCACACCGTTGATGTCTCGTTGGCGAAGGCCGGCGTGAGTCCCCAACGCGACGGGCGCTTGGATGCATGGTCGGAGAGGCTCATCTTTAGAAAAATAATTTATCAGCAACAACGAAAAGTAGTTTTCTAGTTTATTTATATGTTAAACGGATGAAGTGGATAGAACTTCTGGCTATTTTGAAACTTCCGGGCACCGTTGCCCACAATGCTTTTTCTGACTCTCAATATGGCAATTTCTGCATAAATTTTAGATTGTTTCATTTAATTAAAACGCAACCAAACGAGGCTTTCAAAAATTTTACACATGCGATTCAATTATCGATTCTTAGAGAACAAAAAAAAACGTATTGTAGCTAACACCCCAATTCAAGTTGACTAAAATAATAAAGATATCTCATAAAGTCTTTTCTTTTTTGGAGCTCCTATTTGGACCCAAATAGGCGTCTTTCGGTGTTTGTATTTTAGTTTAAGATAGGATATATCATAAAGTAATTAGGACCCACCTAAATTTCCGTGCTAAGCAACCGTTTTTTTTTCACGATGTTTTTTTCTAAATTACATGAGTATCATGCAGATTCCGTAAATATAGAGCATGATATCAGAAAAAATATAATTTATTTTTTGTCACAAAAAATATACTTTCTTTGGAGTTCAGGGGCTTCTTTATCCAAATGAATTATTTAGTACATATTCCCACACATTAAAAAATGGTCGCGTCTCCTTTGGCATGGTATGACCGAGGCGTATACTTTCTCTGTTAATCTTTTTCTCCACTTAGTAGAGGCGCAGTCAGCCTACGGTGGCAAAGTTTGGGGAGAGCGATATTGTCTTACTTATATGTGCTTCACCACATTCTACTAGCAAAGTTGTGGTCTGGGAAGTTGCAAACGCGGTCCCAATAGTGGTTGAGTTCTTGATTTAGATCGATGAAGCAGCTCTTTCAGGTACGGTGGTTTCACCACAACAATAGGCGACGTCTAAGACACTGCGGGAGTGTTTTTGTCCGCTTTCTATCGGGCATGCGCCATGTTCCGAAACAGCTGATGCGGAGACTTGCGCAGCTTCGGGACGTCCTTCACGATAAGTTTAGCCCTAAATTTAACTTTTATTTGCATATCACTCTACGTTAACCTATGGTCATTATCACGTAACGTGGAACTTCTCTTATTGAAAGTTTTTAAAATAAATGCGACGCGACTGTCGAGCTCACACAAGACTGGTTGCCGCTGTTCAGCTAAAAAGCGGAAACGTGTAGGGAATAGGTTCCATGCACGTACGACCGAAAAAGCTTAGGTACGGCGGGGGCAGCGTAGGTCCGTCCACCCTCCGGGGGTTGGCGCTTGACGTTTCTCAAGAGAGTGACTAACAGCAATCTCGCCATGTCGTCACGGCGTCAGAGAGGGCTGTTCCGCAGTGCAAGCGGTGGCTTTGATACGTTCCTCCTGTCTAGTGGCGGATCCAGGGGGGGGGGGGACATAATATTATATCGGCCCCCAACCCCCGCCTATGCTGCGCAAACCCTTCGATGAATTCGGATAGCTTGTGTCTGAACATAGAAAATTCCAGCTTTCAAAGTTCGGAACTTGGACACTTCACAGTCGAACGTCTGAGATGTTTCTCCAAACAATGATTGGGGTCGTTTGCTGGGACCTGCCAGAGAACGTGATAATCAGGGGCCGCAAGCGTCAAGGCTCACTTGCGCCCTCATGACAGCGTGACGCAAAAAAAGAAAGAAAAAAAAACGCGCCTATGTTTATTTGACAACGGGCTTTAGAGTTGCGACCTTTACCATTATCCTCGGAGGTCTTTAGCCGACCAGAGGGTATTAAACGTCACCAACTCCGAACAAAGAAAGAATGTGAAAATAAGCAGAGTTGGGCACGGCAAAATATGAAACCCTTCCGCGGGCGTCAGGGTGTCTGGTCTTTGAGGGTCATTACCTTTCTTCGAGCACCCTGTTCGGGGAAGCTCCTTTGAGCAATAATTACCCCTTCTGAGTGGGGAAGGTTACTCATTATCAACTTTGAGAACCTTTTGTTGCCAATTCCGGGAATTCATTCAGAGAGGCAAAAACCGAGGAGCTAGCTTTAATGCAAAAAACCTCAACGTTATTGGCTGTCGCTCCGTTCTCTTGAAATCCCCAACGTATGGACATAGCAAGAAGGTTGAGCTTAATTAAGCGAAGTTTGTCAAGCCTACGCCCTATAGTCACACTGAATGGCGACGAGCAATCAATTTGATACCGTGGTTTGTGATTAGTGTTTGTTTCTCTGTGGTGTTAGAGCCGAGCAAGTCTTGCCTGTATCGAGTTTATCGGATACATCACTCCCCATGCAGCGCAGCGAAAATTGTAAGCTTTATTTTTATTGGCCTTAACTTGTTTAGTGCTTGTTCTTCTAGTTATTTGTTAAAAAAAACGTGTCAGGCTAAAGAGCATTTAGGACTCACGAATTTCCCCGGCAATATCAAAAATACAAAATGTCCTATGAGGATCCGAAAGGGATAGTTGTCCAATGAAACTCGACGCCGGTGATTGGAGGTTCAGTCGCTCAGGAGTAGGGTTCCGTAATTTATGTAAATTCCTAAAAACTAAGAAAGTTATCTTTTTGCTGGTTTTATACAAATCGGCTTGCACGGAAAATACCCGAATTGGAGCTGCCCTTGAACATGGAAAACCCAAGATTTACGTGAAGAAAACCTGTATTACAGCTTTATTTGTTTTTAACGGAAACATGGCCCACACTGAACTGTCTGCGAGGCTGGTTCTTCTTTCGGACTCCTTATCGACTTTGTTTTCTTATCGGTATCGAATTCACCAGCATACTCCCTTGGTGGTAAGAAAATGCCATGCCCTTCTTCTTAAATTAGGTCGTGATAAACACCGATTCGTTCTCGAGTAAGCTATGCAAACCTCCAGAGCGCTGTCTAACTAGTTATAGCTTTCAATGCTGCGAGAGCGTCTCCACGCGCTGGTGCTGCCTGTGGTCACTGAATGTCCACAGAAACTCTAGTGTAGCCTAGCTCATAAGTGTAAAGCAGGGTTTCGTGTTTTTGGGGTTTATTTTCCTTGGAATCGGGGGATGTTTTTCCGGGGTTAACTTTTTCATGTAGATTCGGTGTTCTTCTATGAGAACTTTTGGTGCTTGAAGAAAAACGGGGGCTACCGGAGATTATATTGAAGAAAATAGGGCCTGGGATTCACCAATCTCCGGGAACGTTTGTGCGACCCGAATCATCGAAACACAAGGCCATACCAACGAGCAAAAGAAGCGGGGTGTGGGGTTTCAGAGCTAGAACCAGCCTCGCGGACAGTTCATTGGGGGCGGTGTTTTGTGTCAAAATAAAACTATAGCTGAAGAATTTCTTCCCGTAAATATTGGGGCTTTTCTTATTCAAGGACACCTTCAATTTGGAGTTTTGCGGTTTTCCCAGTTTTGGAGAAAACAGGCTCGGGGGTTTATTTTTGTGTTTTTTTTTTGTATCGGGATTTGGCAAAAAAACTAAACCCTAGTTGTAGGTAGTGGGAACTGGGAACAAAGTTAAATCAGGATTTCGTTATCTCCCGCTTCGAAGCGGGAGATATCGCATCAACAAAGACTTAGCACGCAATGAGGTGTGCAACAAGGTTCCTTGGCTAAAGGAACATGCTAACGGTCCTCCCTCCCTGTACAACCCCCCCCTCCCCACCCATTTTTTTCAATCATGGGGTTCCCCTGTGGGGCTTCTCTCGATCCGCCACTGCTCCCACTCCCTACATCACTTCCGTTTTAAGTTTCACTAAAGTCGGGCATAGCCTTTCAAGCTTTTGAGAAACTAGAAACATAAGTGACGCAGGGGTAAGGGTAACGTTTCCCAGCAATGGCGCGCCCCGCAGAATCGTCCTCTTTCACGGCGTGAGAACATAAGGCAAGATTTGTGTCCGTAACACTTTTGAGAGACGTCGAGCGTTAACCTCCGGAAAGCGGAAGGATTTCCACTACCCCCGCTGTACCTACTTATTTTCGGCCGTACCTACGTAATGCCTACTTCCTACACAAGGGTCCGTTTCTCCGGCAACCGGAGGAACTTTTCCGATCTTTAGCTGAGCAACGGCAGCCAATCTTGTGCGAACTCGACACTCACGTCGCATCTATTTTAAACTAAACTTTCAACAAGAGTAGTTCCTCGCTACGTGATAATGATCATAGGTCAACATACAGTGCTATGTAAACAAACGTTAAATGTAGGGCTAAACGTATCGCGAAGGACGTCCAAAAGCTGCGAGGCGAGTCTCTGCTGCAGCCGTTTCGGAAGATGGCGTATGCCTGATAGAAAGCAGCCAAAAGCACTTCTGCAGAGTCGTGGAAGTAACTTATTGTTGTTGTGACAGCACCGCACCTGACAAAGCTACTTCATAGGAGTTTATTTTTGTCATCCAGGAAATGTCCGGTGGGAAGGATCAAAAGTTTGCTCAAGCTGCGGAGGGGTCCAGTCCCATTAACAGCGTTAGAGCAGCCGCAGCAGCAATATTGAAATCGGTCATGAATCAAAATGTGCATACATATACATTATGCACCTGAAAACACTATTTGTTTTACTTAAGTTTAAAATGTTATTACAAACTCAAAGTTGGCCGAAATGAAACATAAATTGGGATGATATGCCTTTAAATCATCAGATGCATAAAATGTCAATAAATGAGAGTCTGGGAGGAATAAATAGTGACCTAAATACTATTTAACCTTTCAGCATTAAAATGTACTGCCTTCTCTTTTCTTTAAAACTCTGCAAAGAAAAACAGCGATTCATAATATCTGAAACCTCTGAAAACTTGTTAAAAATCCCGGAAACAATAAGCTCCACTTCAATTACTCCGTAATTGATGCAGATTCTCTCCTGAAGGTATGCCTCATGCCGTAAATTATACGTCATATTTTTCTTTGGGTATATTTAAATAGATTTTGTGGTTTTCATCTCTGTGTGAATTAATAAATCTAATTTTGAGTTATAATGTTGGTGAATTGCAAGGATTTTGTGTTTAGAGAAAGAAAAAGCGGTATGAGCCCAAAAATATAACTTGTCTACACATCCGATCGCTTTCTTTTGTAGGACAAGTAGCCTGTTAAGAATCGTTGTCGCTGTTGTGCCCCAGATCAGTAGACAATAGTTGAGGTGAGAGTTCAACAATGCAAAATATAATTGAATTTTCGACCAATATGGAAATAGTATCTTAAGCCTTTGTAATATGCCTTTTAGATCGGCAACGTTTTAAGCGGAGGTGTTCAATATGACGAGACCAGGTCAAGCTTTTATCGAACCAGATACCCATAAATTTATGGGAGCTTGCATTTTGGATAAATTTACATTCAAACATGATACTAATGTCAAAACTAAGGGATTTATTTTTTGGTTTCGTATACTTTGTTTCACTAGTTTTAAGTTGGAAACTTTTATACTGTTACCATACTTATCTGCTCATCAGACAATGATATTAGTTCTATCAAGTTCGAATGAGAAAAATTAACATTTTTCTCGTCTGCGTACATGATGATGTCGGCTGTCTGTGGCAAATTAACTAGGTGTTTATGTAGCGAAGGAGTAACAGATCTATTCACCGATCTAAACCCAGATTAACCGATATAAATCAAGAACTCAGCGACTTTCGGGACCATGTTTACAGCTTCCCAGACCACGACATTGCCAGAAGAAAGTGGCGAAGCACGTAAGGGGGAGGCAATCTGGCTCTCGCCAAACTCTGCGACCGCAGTCAAACTACGTCTCTACTTCCGGAAGAAAGGGAACAACACACAAAGTATACGCCTGCGATCACATGGAACTTGGCAGGACGGTCTGCTGCTTTTCAGGTAACAGAGCAAACACAACTGTCACAATAAAGAATCCGTGAAATTCTGTAGCGCGGTATGGTGAGCTGGTTTAAGGTATCATTTGCACAAGATCTTTTCAAAGGCGAGCGAAAGCTATGAGCATGATCTCCTTTCTTTTCAAGGTACATGATCGTTTAGGAGTGATATGAAAGGATCCTAAATAACAGCGTTTTAGCGCCATCATGTCTCACAGCTTATCTTCTTACAACATTTAAAGGGTCGATACAACGATTTTTGTACTTAGTGAAAATTCCGCTTAGAACGGATCCCTTACGTGAATGACCTGACGTTCATGACCCGTTCGTTTTTCACAACACGCATCGAAGTCGCAGCAAACATTTAAGAAAAACGAGTAGCGTTCACTCCCTCAACTCTCAGCCAAACCAAGCAGCCACGTGATCTGGAGCCAATTATATGCCGCCAATATTGAGCCAATATTGAGCCATGTTAGAGCCAATATGCCGCCAACATGCCCACGCGCTGTGGTTGGAAAGGCACAGGACACGCGCTGAGTTCCAGACATAGTTATGGTTCGGCTATTGCCGTCATTGCAATGATTGGACACGAGCCACTACCCGAATGCTTCTCGAGCTATCGATTATCACGAGCCCAAGTCGAGTGCCCACGCGATGCTTGGGTCCGATCTATGAGCCGCATTCAAATATCGTCACTGGGCGGTACTGTGACCGCCCAGCAAGGTCATTACATTTTGCGAAGGAGAGATTGAATGACAACGCCCGCTCTTGTCCTTAAAATTACACCGCAACAAAATAGTTTCTTGGCCAGTGGCGTTGGGTGCGAGTATCCTTGAATTCCACTAGTGCTAGTAAGCTCGTGTAAAGTGAAAAAAAACACCTTCCAACTGAATAACATTGCACTGCCCCTTTAAGTTGCGGTCACACAGATAATGCATCACACGAAAGACACTCTGCAGCCGCTGTCTGAGGCCTTGTCGCATTGGATATAAACAAACCGTCTCGAGACATTTTCAAAACATAGATATGTATAAAGTCAAAGGTTTCGAAGATGTTTAAGCCGCGCCCGCGTATAATTCGCGTCATGTCTGCCGGAAGCACTGCATCCTTTGCAAGATGTAAGAACCGTGTGACTGCGGCTTTACGGTTCCATAACCCAGCATGCAACTTCCAGGGTTCAGCAAGTATGTGCTCGCCGCTTTGCCAAACACGCACCTTATGCACGAGCTACGGACATTGCGCATCCGGAAAATTTTCACGAAATCATTGTTTTCTTGCACAGTAGCTGTTAATGACGTTGCTACAATATCCACAAACATTTGAATCACCTTTTACCGCCCCGTTGTATGGAAACTAATTACAGTATATTAGATTCGCTGGCACGTGCTTTGTGAAGCTCCATCCAGCGTTCCTATAACATGTTGACAACTTCGTTAGGGATGTACACCTGATCACGTCCGTTACTTGACACATAATCAGACACCTTTAATTGCACTGCTCTGTGTAAGTCAATAATTCCTGTGTATTACAGGTATCTCACCCCCCTGATTCCTTAGAACGTGTGACAGGGAGACTAAGAAGTTTCCATTCATTACCCAGATATTCGAGCTCTAATAGACCCTTTTCAAAAACCCGCATCAACGCCTGTCCGCCATTGCTTGATGACGACTCTCAGCGTGTATTGGACACGAGGGCTACGTCAGCGTTCGGCGATGACTTGGATTCAATCACGCGCTTTGTGCCAAACCAATGGCGACCGCCAATGTTGCTTGAGGAACTTTTGAAGAGGGTATATTGGTGGTCATCATCCGTGGGCCGTCTGTAGCTTCATACCCAGTTGGGCCAGCGATATCTTCAGGCTGTTCACCTCAAAGTGCATATAATTGATGAACTTAGGTTATCCACTCTATCATGTGAGTGAAACCAAGAATCTTTCATCTGAAACTTGAAGAGGTAAGCTAATTGCACGCGAAGCAAAAAATTAGCAACCCCATTGTAATAAATTAACATCCAACATTGGTATGCTCTCATTTATTCCAGGCGTAACAAACGGCAGCTCTACCGGCTGCTGGTGTCACAACTGCGCCACCACAGCAGTATGTAAAAGTGTCTGCACTCTTGCTAAACTCGTCAAGTAGCAGAAAGTGCCGGCCGGATAGGCTCGGAAAACTGCAGATGTCTGGGAGCTTACGTTTCAGAATGGTGGGAGTAGTAGTCTTCGGGGAATATAACGCACCAACAGCAAGATCCTTTGCACGACAACGGTCCAAGACGTGGGACATATACCAACAAGAGGCATCACTGACGTAACCCGTATAAATATTTCTAATACTACCATCAAAAATGACGTGTATCTAGTTCAAGCTGAAACCCTGACCAGGAACCATCATGTTTAGGGACAGTTTTCATGCAACATTCACTGTGTGAATGTAGCATGAATGTAGCATATAGCACTTCTACTTTCAGACACATATTCTCAAAGTTTCTGGCGTGCTGCAATCATTTAGAACGCGAAAAGAAACATAGTTCTATATTGATGTAATACACTGTGAAAGCACTAACATTTGGGTATATTAAGCAAGCCCGCGCCGCGATTGTACAATTTAGAGGAATTTCCCTCCATCAAATCGATCTCAAAATGGCCTATCCCAGAGAAGCTGTTTTGCAGGATTTCATTTTATTTTATTTTATTTCCTTAAGGGCCTTTTCAGTAAGGCATTTCAGAAGGCTAATTTCAAATTAGATTTTAGATATTAAAAAAATCGCTGACGAAAATAATAAAAACTAGAAAAGGCCAGAAGGCATCATTACGTAAACATTATTCAAACATTTTTGAAATCTCATGCGAAAAACATTTGTAATTACTACTAGATACCAAGCTTGAGGGCAAACTATTACAATCTGATATGCATAATGCAAAGGGTAAGCGTTTAAATGTGTTGGTTTTCCAAAAGAAAAATTGGTCCACTTTGCAGGGGTGATCGAGGCTAGAGGAAATATGGTGGGCGGTCGAAATAAAAGTTTTGTGAGACCACGGCAATGCACTTTTATGCACAGGTTGTACTTCTATGTACAATCTGCGAATAAAAGAGAGGCGGTATATATTTGTTCGGGTGTCGAGAGTTTGTTGGGCTATGAACTGTTTTAAAGAAGAGATGCCACTCCAGGAGTTGTTTCGAGTTACGAGTTACGAGAGATTAAATTGAAAGTTAGAATGTACAGTAAAATCAGCACTCGTAGCACGTCATATATCTCTTCGGACACATCCCAGACCTGGTGGCGGACTCATCCTTTATGCACTGCTGTGCACAAGTCAGGTGTGCTATCTAATACGCATATGTCAACGAAACATATGTATTACAGTCATGTCTCGTTAATATGGACCCCGTTAATAGGGATACCTCGCTATATGGACACCACCTTCGGGTACAGAGTGGGAAAATACCTGCATTTTTGTCTCGTTATTATGGACAAGTCACATTATGGATGATTTTTTACGGGAACGGAGGTGTCCATATTAACGAGACATCACTATTAGTGTTTGTTAGTAGGAGTACAACGAAGTAACACAAGTTTGAACACAACGCATTTTCGATATGGTCTCTGCGCACGGCTAAATAACTAATAAAAAGGAACTAACGACGGAGAAGAATTACGCGCACCGTGATTGTATCGCCCGATTGCGGGCAACTCATTTGCAGACGTTAGCACGAGTGTGAACCCAAGTACACGATCCAAGGCAATCTCGATATGTTCCAGTCAACACGGCGTAGTACGTGCACTACCGTGACGAACGCTACGCTGGCTGATTCACTGGGATTCGCAACGGATGCGGTAACGGCACGACACCAACACAGATTTGGTTGCACAACGATGTATCGTAAAACGAGCATGATCCCGGAGGATACCAGCGTTGTAGCCGCAGCCTCGCCGGGCTCGCTACTGTGCTCTTGACGACTCGGTCGCACTATCCATTTTGAAGCGTCTTTTGGCAGTGGCAGATAATCGTAAACCATTCTTCATTTATGTTTCACACACTACCGAGACCTGTTCCTGTTAAAAAAAGGGCACCAATTACGAAAATGAGAAAAAGTCCATCGGTTTCACGCCGAACGAGACCATCGACGATCCCGTGTCGTTTTTAGATGAAACAGCAAAGAAACTAAATATCAATGTATGTCACCTCCGGTGGTGGCGGCGCGTTCGGTTTAACCATCCCCGGCCTAAGTTCATAAGGGAATTTCTTCATTTGAGCCTCTAACCCAGAAGTCTCAAACTCATTTGTGTATGAAAACCAGTTAGTGCAGCTCGAAAAAAAAAGGGGGGGGGGGAGGGAGGTGAAGTGTAGGAAATTTTAGACAGAAGGGGTCTTGTGTTTTCTGCCTTTTGTAAACTCGCAGCTTTGCGAGTAAAATATTTAAATTTGATATGTTTTGTGCCCTCACCTGATGTAAAAACAGGAATTAAATGGCACCGCCTCGCGGACGTGCTGGCAATTTTTAATAGAACAGGAGAGTAGCCAAACTGTCGATCACCTTCTTCAATTCACTGGGAAATTATTCAAGCTCGAACTGTATAGATAACCAAGATATCTCCAAGCGAGATCTCTTGATTTCTTGACAATTTGAGAATATACTTCTATAATAATGGTGATATATTCAAAAGGCGAGAGTCCCGAGTTTGTAACTTCCTCTTTGATAGTTGCTCCTGTTGAAAAAGAATTTGTGCAGCTGAGGTGCGTACTTGAGCAAAGAGCTCCTAGCCTATTAGCGGAATCGTCGTACAAGTGAATAACATAAAAAAGCTGAGAAGCACAGATTAAAAAGAAACACAAGGAAAATGAAAACGAAATATTCTAAATTATGTGTATACCTTATAAGAACAGAACTATGTTTCGAGCGGAAATGTATTGGGTGACGTGAGATGAATATGGCGGATGGCATTTCTAGCACTCAAGACATGGGAACGGGGCTCGCAGGTGATTGACTGCAGATCGTATCCCAGTGAGTCGCGGGCCGCGTATTTGAGACCTCTGCTCTAACCAACCCTCCGCGATGTCGTCACTTCTGTTTAGACTTCCTGGACTCTCTTCTCGCCGTGGCCTGGAGTCTGCTCGGCCAAACGCAACAGCTGGTTGCAGCGGAGGGAGTGCGGATCCTTGGGAGCTCTTCGGCAGCGTTAAATGAGACTTTGGCTGCGGATTTCTGATATGCCGAAAGTGGTAATTTTTGTGGTAAAGCCTAAAATAAGAAAGGCGACCAGAGCGAGATTCTGACTCGGTTGTCGGCAGAAATGAAATTGGGTGGTCTGCTAAAAGTAGAATTGTTATCCGTAGCTGATGAGCTCTGCTTGAAATACAGCCGGATCATACAAAAGCTAGACATCGCGAAAAAAACAAAAAAAAAACATTTGAGCTGGGGAGCTGAAAAAAACTAGATGGCCAAAGCTATTGATGAGGCAAGAAACGAACGCCCACAGAGAGAAAGAGAGTCAGAACTACAGGGATTGGAAATCGAACAGTGGAAGGCTACTTTTGAAGCCCGGAAGGAGGTGTACTATGACATGAAAAGTTTTCTTCCGCCTCACTCTATGGGCAGCGAATTGGGGCTATTTTGGCAATTTCAAGCGCAGCTGCACGATGATCAGATTTTAAGAGGGGTCTTTACATCAAAGGCTTCTGAGTGTCTTGCCTACAGAGGCGGCTAACGTCTTCGCCAGTTTATATCCAGAGCAGGCGAGGTGATACGCGGAAGTGCATGAAGGGAGCGTTATTGAGGAAGTACAGGTTGTCGCCGGAAGGTTTCCGTGTGAAGTTTAAAGAAGCGGTGGAAACACCTGAAGAGGTTTACTCCGAGTTTGCATAAGGTTGTCCGGTTTTCTGAGATAACTGGTGGAAAGGGGCGTAAGCATTTGACCACAAACAAAGATATTCGAGCGGATTTTCTTGGAACAGTTGTATCGTACACTACAAGAACATTTGGAAGGATTGAATTTTTGGCCACTCAGATGTAGGAACGACCCCTAAGGCGGTCGAATAAGCAGTCGAATACTGCGCGAAAATAAATTCTGGCAGCAGCTCGGGAAAGACCGTGCGGATTTCAGGGTTTACATTGGGTGTTCTCTGGCGCTTCGCATGCCAGCATGTTCTAGAACAAACCAGAGAGTTCCCCGTATCATGCCGGAAAAAAGCGTTCGAGGCCCGGAAGCCAATGGTATGCCAGAAACCAGGAGACGTACGCTGCCCGATGTTGTGTTCCAAGGGTGTCGCCAGCCCAGTTTGTTCATGAGAAGGACGAGGACCTGTTTAGCCACTACCTTCACGGCATGCTAATGAACAGGAAATCGTTCAAGATTCAACGGGACGAACGTGCAAGATTCTACACGACGCACGTCGTGCACTCGTCCTTTGTGAACGAAAATGATTTTACAGCCGGCAACGTGTGTCTGAGGCAGACTTAAGAAGGAGTCACGATCAGTCGTCTTGTCGCTAAGGTAGTCACAAAAAGCTCGTTCGCTGAGGTAGAAACAAATGCTGCACTCTCGGAAAACGTTCTACCGGGGTGCCCGTACCTCTTGTCCAATCGAACAGTAAACGAAATGCTCTAGTCAAGAATAACTCTTAATGTGAACCCTGTAATGGTCGCCAGGGGATCAATATATCAGAAAGCTCTTTATTGTGATACTGCTGAGTCGACCATACCCGTGCGGTAAATAAGTTGCAGCGCTCGGTAGATAGTGGCGAAAGTCATGCTCTAGAGGAGCGAGGCGGCACCGAGGAAGTAAACGATGGGTTGCCGTTCATTGCTCCCGCAAGTAGCGATTTCAAGGCACTTGTGTCATTCAATAATAAAACTTTAATAACAAACCAAAAAGGCGATTTTACTTTGATAATATACTAGGAGGCATTCAAGAACCTGACCTTCGCAGGGCGACGTTCAGTGAACAAAAACGGTTTTTCGTATGGTGATTTTTGCTGAAAAAAGGGGTTGATCGACCGTCGAATAAATCGTTCTCCTTCTCAAGTACCAAAGGCCCTTCTTGAGTTATTTCACAGGATGAGTTCGTCAGGCTATCTAGGCATCAATAAGATAACGGCAAGTATTTCGAGCGAAAGTTACTGGCCAGTCTGTCTATGCTTGAAAAAGCGGTGGAGAAACTGCATCATGACGTCGCCGGTGGGAGGAGCCTAATCTCCATCGCCAGCAAACTACATCGGAAGAGAACTGCATCGTGACGTGTCCGGTGACGTCGCCGAACTGTGGCGATTGAGTTGAAACTACATCGTGTTTTTTACCTATACAGGGAATTTTGGAGAATCGCCGAGTGGGCTAGCGCACACCAGCTCGGAGCACGTGTAGCGAAAGCTCGCGCTGCAGAACCCAGGGATCCTGGGTTCAATCCCCGCCCCTGCCATGAGCATCGTACCGGCGTGCGGTCGTGTATCACTACTGCGTGATTCACGTTAAAGACCCCGGGCTAGCAGTCGTACTGCACTGGCTAAATTGCTTATCTACAGTGGGTAACAATGTCGCCATGTTCTGGTAGACTAACCTCCTGCTGTATGAACAACTAAAGACAAATTTTACTTTTTGACTGTGTTTGACTGCGTTAGTGCAACTTCTCTCGTGCTGCACGAGAAAGAAAAAATGTTCCTTCGGGGGTTGAATTTTCGGTGAAGTAGGAAGTAAAAAAGAAGAACAGAGAATATTTCCCTCAAGTTGGGCTCGTAGTAGAAGAGGAGGAAAAAGGAAAACAGTTGTTAGTCCCAGGGTGTGTATGGTCTTTTCTTTATGTGTATGTTTATTCTAGTTCAGCTGGGTTTACCTGAAGTAGCTGCTTTAAAATAAAGTATATATCTCTCTCTTTTACCTGAAGTATGAACGAACTAGCTCAACTTAAGCCTGTTAGCGTTGCTTGCTTGGCTTTTCGCTCAGCCAAATCGCTTATAGGGGGTGCACTCAAATGAAAACACAATCGTGTTGAATCGTGTAAGAGTATTTATAATGTTTATCGATCACGCCGCTGAACTTGCATCGCTCGAAGAACTTCCTTTTTGGTGAGCGCGTTCTCTGCTTGAGATTGTTGGAAACACAGCCACTTCGATCCGACGCAATCGATGATAGCGTTGGTGACATCATCAAGTACGCGACTCGTAGAGCACTGGTGAACACCAACGTTTTCGTTGCTCCCGACGGTTCCCTGGAAGCCGCCAGCGGCGTAAAAGTGTAGAGCTGCGAGGACTTGTTGCTCGACCATCAGCACACGGGGACCTTCACGACAGCGCTGGAGCCTTCCGCGAAGCTGTTCGCACTGCCAGCGAGTCACCCCTTCGGTCAGCCGGTATTCGCCCACAAACCTCGCATCGCTCGTCTCGAAAGCATCCCGGTGATCTCTATAAACTCGATCCGCTGGCGAACCTAACAGTAGAAATGTATATGTTAGGGTCGCAATCTTTTACGATGCAGATTGATCTCTGACTTCGTCTCGACCACTCAGTTAACTGTATAGTCAAAGTGCATCGTGACGACATTTTGACGTCCCCACCAACTGCATCTTTTTACGAGCATAGCTGGAATTGCATAGGGAAAAACTGCATTTCAACGTCATGTCACGTGACCCGAGAGAATAGCCAATCAGTGCCCGATGCAGTTTTCTACATCATTTAGTTTGCGTTCCAGCATAGATAGACAGGCTGTTTTAAGGACGCCAAACCGTTCGTTCGGTGTTGTGACGTCTTCGAGCGGGCAGGTTGACCAAACGAAAAAGGCAATGCACCCATGACAACTGTCTTAATCATTAATGAGCCCTTCCGCAAGGTTGTAATTGACTTAGTCGGACCCTTGCTCGTAACCAGAAGGGGTTATCGGTACCTGCTGACGCTGATATGTCCAGCCCTTAACTTTTACCAAGCGGTGCCCTTGTGCGAACAGACATCTGCAGTTTGGGGATGCAACCCCTGTCTACCTTCTCGCGGCTTGGAATCCCAAGCAAACTTTAGTCTGACCTTGGCAGCGTCTTCAAAAGCGCTTTAACTGCCACTTTTCTTCAAAGGTGTTACATAAAAGTCTACCACAGTACCGTCCACCATCCACAAAGCAACTGCAGTATCTGCTGTTGCTTTGTGAAACAGCGTAATGAAGCGCATTTTGCGAGCTCTTTGTAATGAAAAACAAGAGGACTAGGACGTGGCGTCGCCTGCCATGCTGTTTGCTTTGCGATCGGTGGCGCACGAGTCAACAGTCTTTAGCCCAGCTGAGCTTGCCCACGTTCGCGCTTTGCGCTCCCCACTTACGCTTCTTCGTGAGAACTGGGAAGATCAGGAATATGACCCGACCGTGGTAAAGTGCGTGTGTAGCTCTTTACAATGCGTATACGACAGGCAGCTCCTTGTGGAAGCCAACGCGCTGGAAGCACACTGGGAATATCAGGAAAATGACCCGACCGTGGTAAAGTGCGTGTGTAGCTCTTTACAACGCATATACGACACACAGATCCTTGTTGCAGCCAACCGGCTGGAAGCACAGGCCACAAAAAAAACTACTCTATGACAAAAAAAGTAACCGTCGTTGCTTCCGGGAAGGGCACAAAGTATTGATGTTGCGAACATCAAGAGCAAACAATTTAGAAGTGCAGTGGCAACGTCCCGGAACGGTGCAACAAAAGTTGTTGGACAGGAACTCTGTCATGAAGATGCCCGGTCGTAGGAAGAAAGTGCGGATGTACCGCTCAAACTTAATTAAATATACGTAGAAAGAGCTTACATAGTGGGTGTCTTGTCAAACCAATAGAACGATATCATTCAGCCTTCCAGAAGTCCCACGGGACTTGGCATCTGTTACAGTTGACCAGATAGTTCCAGCAACGGTGAAACCATCTACCCAAAGCGAAATTCAGAACAAAGACACGGTAGATTTAACAACGGTGTATCAAGAACTGTTCTAAAAAGTTCCGGTTCGAACCCATCTGATGACTCATGATAATGCGTTGGCCTCAAACGACACCAGCAGGGGTAAACCATACCGGTGTTCGTCCCGCAAGGAAAAACTCAGGCGGAAGGATCTCGAACAGTTGATCGCACTCACGTTAGTTGGGTCGAGTGAAGGCGTTTCCATATCTGCGGTAATAATCGTGGTGGCTAATGAAAAGAATCAACGTCCCTGCATAGGTTATCGAAAGTTGAACACGGTGATTGCAACAAACGTCTGCCACATCCCGCATGTAGAGGAATGCTTTGAAAAATTGAGCCGGACCATGCTTATTTACGCCTTGAGCATTGTGCGTGGATACTGGCAAGTGCCACTTATGAAAGGTGCATGTAATCTGGCTGCTCAGTTAGTGACCACTTTTGGCACTTTTCGGCCCTTGGTCCTAAGATTTGATCACAAGAACGCGTCCTTTGCTTTCTCAAAGTTGACTAACTAAGTCTTGGCAGGAACAGAATCTTACGCTGTACCTTATTTCGACGACGTAGTCATCTTTTCTGACACCTAGCATAACTACTTGATCAATCTAAGGGACGTCCTCTCTAGAGTTCAAGAAGCTTGGCTAACTGTGATGGCACTGAACGTGAAATGCAAGTTTGGCGCTCGGATTTATATTACCTTGATCATGAAGTACCTGCGATCAAATAGTTACCTCACCCCGGAACGAAAACAAAGGCTCGAACGTTCTTGAGCTTAGTTCGATGCAACTAACACTACATCATGGGGTTTTCCAAGATGACGAGTCCGCTTATGGACGTTCGGAAAATACAGAAACGCGCCTTCTCTCGTTAACTGGGATGATGCTAATAAGGAGTCTTTTGATAGCCTTAAAATCGCTCCGATGACGAAAGCAGTTTTGGCAAGGCCAGACTTCTTCAAACCTTTTCTCGTGCCGTGTGACGCCGGCGAAAAGAGGCTGGCACGGACAGGAAAGAGCACCCGATCCCCTATGCGATCAGGAAACTATCTGCTCGAGTACAAGCGCATAGCACGATTGAAAAAGAGCGTGCTTGCCTGGTGTGGGTGGTTGAGAAACTTTGATGTTATCTGTCAGGGTCGCCGTTTGTTTTTATGATAGATCACCGACGCCTCACAAGGTTCCAACGTATGTCACACAAAAATGGTCGAAGTCTCCTGTGGAGCCTAAGATTGCAACCATATGCCTTTATGTCCAAGCACAAAAAAGGATCCGTGCACGTCAATGCAGATTTCTAGAGCACAGCTTGTATATCTCTCAAGGCGTAAAACGGCGATAATGAAGTGACCTTTTTATTATCCTTAAAGAAAAAAAAACAGTTCTGCCAGAACCCGAGGCGTGTCCCTTCTTGTAGCCTTTCCCATTTGTACTGGTTATTTTATTGAAACAATCGGTGAGCCGGAGTGCAGGCCTCGCTTTCCTTGGCCGTTGCTCGTGCTGTTTCTGGCATGTCTCCATCCTCACCTCTGCCCAGGAGTCGTTGCATCAGGTGGCCCACCGACACACCTTTGGCTTGGCCTCGCACGGAGAGAAGACGCTCGAACAAGAATGAAGCCACGCCCCGAATGCCGCGTGGGGCTTTCAAACGGGGTGCGTTTTAAGAGCCTGAAATAGCTGATCGATGCTTTCGGAAAGCTGATCAACGAACGTCAGCGACGACCTCAGGATGTCTGGCCCGAGTCTTCAACAGACTGCCCAGTCTGCGCTGAAATCTGTTGCACCCTTTTGAAGACCCGGCGTTTCTATAGACTGGACAATGGACTCATTTGTTTCCAGGGTCATCCTCCCCTCTGTGTGTCCGAGGGGAGTTGTTGCGTTGAACTTGACACGCTTTTATAATAGCCAAGGTCACCGAGCGCCGAGGCGTTATCCTCCGCGCTACCTTCTTGTCTCTTTGGCTCACTTTCTAGCGGCGGTGAACCCTACAAAGGCTGAACTCCATGGAGTGGATACGCTGCGAATAACCGACGAACTTCACCCGGCGGCTTTCGCTCTTGTCGCAGCGTCACAAAACTGGCTGCTCGCCGCTTATCAAGCAGAGCTGGATAATAGCTGCGTTCGATTTACTTCCACCTCCTGCACCAGTGCAGAAAAGTGTACGGCAGTCTACTTCCGGTATGTGTATTGAGGTAGGACCGGAAGTACACCGCCCTACACTTTTCTGCGCCGGTGCTGGAGGTGTGAGTAAATCGAACGAAGCTACCTATTGTTCGCCTGGCGAACGCCGCTACCGTAAGCGGCCGACGCCCGCGGCGAAGAACACTCGCCAATCAGGATGCCGTACGCGGTTCGGCTTCCGCCAGCCTCCGATGAACAGTGTTCCAGACAAAGCATGCTCTCCACCGCATCTGGACAATCTGTTTCCCAACAAACAGTTGAAGGCTTATTAAGACTCAAATGTACATTATTATAGAATACTTGCTCGTTTCGTCAAACATTTTTTCCGCTTTTTACGAATATGACGTGTTTAACCAATGCTTTATAAGTGGGTGGTTTTAATGAATTTTTACTTTACCCCTTGGCAACACTGACAGTCACGCTGTTCGCGTCGGCGGCCCGCCCTGGGCCCGCTTGTTCGTCTAATGGAGTTCAGGGGTAAACGAATACCCGGCGGTGCGTCGTTGTAGATATTTACCGCGTGAAATTCGGCGTGAAATGTCGCTACATGGAGTCACCCCTTAAGAAGTATATCGCGCCAAAACATATAGCACTGTTTCTTCTGACAGCGAGTCTGCCATTGAATTAAATCATTTTTCTCGACTCCTGGACACTTTTTTACCGTTGCCTGGAGCCTGCTCGATCAAACGCAACAGTACCGCGGCGACCAAAAGGAGGTCAATATAAACTGCTCACTGCGGGACGCCAGATGGCGGTGCTGGTGATCGGCATCCCGGTGCGGCACGTTTGTCGATATAGTTCGTTTTACCTTATGATAAACTGCAGCGGATATCCAAGCCGATTCAGCGTTATGAATGTACGTCGTAACTCAGGGCATCGCGCGCCCATGCACCCCTCTCGAAGGTCACGTGACGTTCACATGGCACCGGACGCATATTTTTACGGCGCAGGTGATAGACCCCCTAGCAATGCCGCTCACGCCCGATTGGCTGCTTGTGGAGATAAACGCTGCCGCCGGCAAACATAGCAACGCGCGGGAACTTCGATTTCAGATTCGGACGGCGCGTGTATCACTGGGGAGCGTGTAAAGCCAGCCCCGGCCTGCGTTCACGCCACTTCCCGGCGACCGTCTGCGGCTGCTCATGAACGAACTTTTAACTCGCTTGAACCCCCCCCCTCTCCCGCATACATTTCGAGGCGTCCAGCTGGCAACCCAAGTCCCACTGTCCCGCACTGCACCAAAGGGAGTCCCATACCATTTAGTTCAGCGAAGTTTCGTCGAAAACAGTTTTTTTCAGTGTTGATTCTAAAAAAGAAATGTCGTAAATGTCGCCAGATGCCACAATAAAAGCAAAATGTTTTCGGGAAAAAAAAGTAAGCCCCCACTGTGGATCAAACCAGGGTTCACCTTACCACTAAGCTGAGCTACCGCTTCGGAAACTCGCTGTAACCGTTGCCTATGTTGACGGCGGCAGTGTCCATCTCCACGATCCACCCAATCCGGCAGGAGCGCCATTGCTAGGGGGTCTATCGCCTGCGCCCTAACAATATGCGCCCGACCTGGTTTCAACGACTCGTAGCGCCCTCTGCGGCCCGTCGAAATGTGAAACGAACTAGAGTGAGGCTTCTCCTTAATATAACAGTTTCTATTCGTCTGAGGTCGTGAATAGATGTTTTTTTTTTTCATTTGACATTAATTCACACTCCGATCCCCATAGCCAAAAAGTAGCACTGGCGAGCAACAGCATGTACGTGACAAGAAACTCAGATTCTGTCGGTGAGGTAACCAAGAGTTCAGTCTTACCCTTTTTCCTCTTTTCCTTCCCTTATTCCTTTTTACTCAACAGAATGACAAAAAAGACGACTTACTTGGAAAGCGACGCACGTCTACACGATGACGATACGTGAGAGTGTACGTGTTTACAGACTCCGCGACTAGTCACTCAATGCGGCTTATTGTCAAAGAACCTATTGGTACGCATGGATAGTATGGATATTGATCATCCTCAAAACATGGTTCGGTCCTATATTAATTCAGTATAAAGAGGGTCCTCTTTTGGTGAACTGCTTTTTTTCATCTTAGGCAATGCCTGTACCTCTGATCAGGCGCAGCTGCAGAGCTCGTGGCTTTCAGTATCTCCTGAATGGAGAAATCGGCGAAGCAAAAAAATAAACATATACTTAGATGTCACTTCGCGTATGATTCGCATAACGTGTTACCGTATCTCCTCTCAGTGGACGCTATTTGATTGTTCGCTAATTTGAAGTTTTGCGAGGTTTTCTGAGCTCCCGATCCGTCACCTTACCGCGATAACAAAGAGCCGCTTTGCAAACTTAGATGAGCGAAAAGGGGATGATATACTGGACAGCCTGATAATAGAAGTTGCATTCTTTTTTTATATTTTGGTTACCATTCGTAAGTACGATTCCGAAAGTCTCTCTATGTGGGGCTGCTCGACCAAAGAACGGGGAGTACCACTTCCGGAACTCGATCACTGTCCGATCGTCCTCCTGCCAGGGTGGTTTTGTCTGCATCGCCCTGTGGTCCCAAAACAGCATGTCTCTTTCGAACCGGAAAAAAAATTAACCACATCTGTTTTTATGACCGCTGCACACTAATATAAGGTATCGCATAAATCGCACGAAAAGAGTTTTAACATTTCTTGCTAAACCAAAGTTTCTCTAAATAGCTCCACTTAGGTCAGTAGTGCTCAAACATGGAAACACTATCACACTAATGTAACAGCTTCAGATTCTGAAACCAATATCACTGGGTAGTTTCGCTTGTACACGTTAAAATATTGTATATTCATATAGGGGTAAAGAGTTAAAAATAACTTGAAGAAATGCTCGAATTCGTAGCTATAAGAGATGATATTAGAATCGTGTACACCTTTTACTAGAATAAATAATTCAACTCCTGAAAGAAAGTTGAAAATAGCTACCGCAGTCTACCAGATTCATGATATTTTAATATATACCCATTTCAAACCTATGGAGGCGAGCTGGTTAGAAAGTACTAGATGCTAACCCATGAGACATAAAAGATAAAATAAAGGACCACACAACACGAGAGTATACACATTCAGATTTCGCCCTGATTTTTAGGTTATTTTATATTTTGAAGTGTTGTTCCTTATTTTGTTTTACCTTCTCTCAAGGTCTAGCTTATGGATGGTGCCCATACGTGCCTACAATCATCCGACTTTGAACTTTTGGGCTAGAAAGTCATATTTTCTCTTAAATGTAATTGCTCTATACACTATTACTATATTCACCTTTACGTCGTCATCTCTGTATATTGAGATGTGAATATCGGTTTAAGCAGAAGCAATATAACTCTTCTGTGAATGCCGTATCCCAGGGCGTGCGTCCAAAGCTCAGTAACGTAATACGTCCCCGTTGGACCAGACATACGCCACTCCCTCGCCACGTCATCCCTCTCCCGGCCATAGCCACGCGCGGAGAGCCAGGTCACGTGATAAGAGTGAGGCGGCTGATTGCTCCGGCCGGCCACGTAACTTTAGATATTAAATGTCAATCCGGCCTCTTTTGTTTGTTTCCAGTGATTCTGTATCTTAACCAAGCAAGAGCGTGCGTGTGTGTATGTGCGGGGGGGGGGGGGGGGCGAATTGCAACCATGAGTGCCTAATTTCGCATTGTAAAAGCATGTCCATCATTTGTAAAGTGGCTGTTACATTGTAGAATGTGAGGACATCATGATATTCTACTTTACATGCAAATTAAATTGTGAGATTTACAGAGTTGATGGGGTTATTGACACTTACCGAGTTAACATAACCTGTACATGAAAAGTAGCGGAAGAGCCAAGTTGTGTTCGGCTCAAAGTGAATCCTGTGCACAACCCGAACTTGAAAAGGTCCTTCTGGAGTATCCGATACAACTGTCACCTGCGTACCGAATTTACACTCGAGGTGAACCATCAGTAACCCTGGCCCATGCAGCCTGAGGTAAGTGCGATTCTTCAGGAAGGCCGGACGTCGGCCCAGCACCAAAATGTCCGCGTCGATGTCCACGTTACACTTGTGGTTCTCGGTGTACCATTTGGGCGTCCAGATATGGCTGTGGAAGCGTCCTCATTTGGTGTCGCCGGCATTCTTCGAGAACTCCTCCATCGAGACGAACAGGTTTGAACCGTGAAAGTAGCGGAAGTGCGTCAGGTCCGATTCGTTTTCAGCGAGGTCTCGGATGTGGCAGGTGAGTTTCTCTTCGTAGCGTCAAAATATTTTCCATTCTCCGTTGGTGATCTGCGGCACGTCTTCCAGCTTCCACGACGGTTCTTCTCCGTCGGCGTGGAACCAGAGGAAGACGTGTCCCAGGAGCTCTTCAGTCTGCCACTTCTTTAGCTTTACAAACTCGGGAACTGGAATTGACGAGAGAGGAACTATAAACAATGTTTGCTACATTTCGAGAAGAAGAGGTCATTGTCATCAACAAACATAGCGAAAACCAACTCTACAGGAGGGTTTGAAGAATCACACACTTTACGTTGTGACAACGGATTCTTGTATAAGCAGAATGTCTGGAATAGCATAAATTTGTCTACATATTCATCTAGAGGCGTAACAAAAATATGTCAAAAGCATTCAAAAACATTTTTTCTGTGTTAGGTTTAGACTGAAGAGCTTCAACCAAAAACCAAAAAACGGTTCAGCCCGACGTATAACAACCTGCTCGGTTTATTCATCAGGGCTAAATCGCGAGGAGCAGCAGCAGTTTTATCTTCTTCTTAGTGGTTTTCGACTCGAATTTTTTCTTCTTTTATACAGATGGTTCCTTGTTTGTTACCATGGTCAGGTGGCCACGGCGAAAAGAAAATTCGAGTCGAAAACAACTAAAAAGGTGAAACTGCTGCTGCTCCTCGCGATTTAGTCACCCCTGATGAAGAAACCGAGCAGGTTTTGAAACGTCGGGCTGAACGAAACGAAACCAGAGCAGCAAGAGAACTGCCTTGCGTACTCCAAAATGACGGAAGGAATAAGTTTCAACAGGTCGAGTACGTCACCGGGGATGTAAGCTAGACGGTGCACACTGTTTAAACGCTTGCAATATCCACGAGTGTACCCGGAAAACGACGTCAACAGAGAAGGAGCTCGCGATTCAGCATAATGCAGTGCCACAGGCCCGGGAATCTTCAAAGTTCGGGGTGGTGGCGGTATAAGCAAAAACGCATCAGCGCCACACCAGTGATCCCGAATAACATCGGTCACTAACTCCCAAGCCCCACCGGTCCACTCGACACCGACACGACATACGACAACAAACTACATCAAAACGCCCCAAAAGTGAAGGCGTCTGCTCCCGTACGCGTACTGCAACTAGCGGAAGTGCAGTGTTGGGCAGATGTCCTTTACAAGAATATATAAAAAAATGCTTTGTGCAAGGATCATTGCCATTTAAATATTGAATACATAATGATAAAATCCCAATAATTTGTTTTTCTCTCTGATTCAAGGTAGTCGGACTGCTCAGAACACTGGTCAAGCAAAAAAATGACAAAAATTTGAACTTTTTCATGCCCGGTTTAAGATTTATTGCTAATACATCGTTATTTTTCGCAACGGACTAACATTATCGATTTTGCCTGCATACTTTTTAAAAGCAAACAGTTCTTACACACGTCTGTCCATTGCGCCGCGTTTTGTTCTTCTTCTATAAATATGTAACAATCAGCGACCAAAGAGCTCGCCCGCACATGGCGAGCGGCGCGGGGAGAAAAGCATGTCGAGTAGGAAGTGTCAGGCGTAGCGTCGTTGTAGTGTTTGTGTATATGTATATGTCGGTGCAGTGTTAGACAATTGATGAAGTGATAATAATTGAAGAAACTAAACGTTTAATGGGGCGACCTTGTGCCCAAAAATAAAAGGAAAAAGAAAGATAACAACAGAGCGTCGCGGGCGTCGAAGGCGGCGAAGCAGCAGGATCGAACGCTGAGGCGAAACTGACCGCGGCTTGCCACGGAGAGCCCCTTTTGTACACGCGTGGGCTTCTCGAGCAATCGGCGTAGAAGGTTCGGCTGCATAGAACATTCTAACCTCGAATCATGCAAGACGGTTCTCGAATTTACCAGAACAGTCATATTACAAGCTTCAACAACAATGTGCATCCGCGGCCAGGAATCGAACCCTGGCTCGTCTGAGTAGAAGGCAAGCACGATAACCGATAGGCCACGGCCGCGCTGCCCACTTGGCCAGCTACGCGCGCGGCATTACTCCCCCTTTAAAAAGTGCATCGCCCCGATGCAACGCGAAACAAAGCAAATAAAAAGAACGGCAAACTAAAGAGTCATCTAGAACACATAAGGTCCACAGTCCTATCGCGCATAGTATGGTTTCAGGCGCACGACGTGGACGACTTCAGGTCGTGGTGGGCGGCGTGATGATGTTCTTGTTCCGTCGGGCATCACCTCGTAGTTCAGATCCCCGAGTCGACGAAGCACTTTATAGGGTCCGAAGTAGCGCTTCAGGAGTTTCTCGCTGAGACCACGGCGGCGGATCGGTGTCAACGCCCACAGCCTGTCTCCGGGCCGGAAGTGGACGTCCCGACGACGAAGGCTGTAGCGGCCAGTGTTGACACGTTGTTGGGCTTGAATACGGTGTCGGGCGAGCTGGCGGACTTCTTCCGCCCGTTGGGCAACCACCTGGGCGTCGTCGCTTCCGGCGACAGCCGGTTCGTGGGGTAACATCGCGTCCAGCATTGTCGTTACTTTGCGACCATGAACCAGTTGGAAGGGTGTCACTCCGGTGGTCTCTTGCACGGCCGTGTTATAGGGCAAATGTGACGTACGGCAATTGCACCTCGTGCCATGCATTGTGCTCCACTTCGACATACATGGAGATCATGTCGGCGATGGTCTTGTTGAGTCTCTCCGTCAGCCCGTTGGTCTGCGGATGGTACGCCGCGGTGCGACGATGGCTGGTGTGGCTGAGACGAAGGATTTCTTGCGTCAGCTGGGCCGTGAACGACGATCCACGGTCTGAGATCAGAACTTCGGGAGCGCCGTGCCGTAGGACAATGGACTCGATAAAAAACTTGCCGACTTCCACAGCAGTCCCTGAAGGAAGGGCTTTCGTTTCGGCGTACCGTGTGAGATAATCTGTGGCGACAATAATCCATCTGTTTCCTTGCGTCGATGGTGGGAAAGGAGCAAGTAGGTCCATTCCGATCTGCTGGAACGGTGCGGTCGGGAAAGCAATCGGCTGCAGGAGACCTGCCGGCTTCATCGGCGGTTTCTTGCGTCGCTGGCACTCGTGGCACGCCCGTGTTTAAAGGTGAACGGTCTTCGGCAGCTTGGGCCAGTAATACCTTTCACGAATTCGGGCCAGCGTACGGCTGTAACCAAGGTGTCCTGACGTCGGGTCGTCGTGGCAGGCTTGAAAGATCTCCACTCTGAGGTCGGTAGGGAATACCAGCAGCCATGGCGAGCTGATGTCTCCGAAGTTCTCCTTGTAAAGTACACCTTGTCGGAGGGCAAAAGTCGGCAGGGCTCTCGAGAAGACACGGGGGACAGTACCCCCTCGTCCTTCGAGGTGCTCGATTAGCGCGCGCAACTCAAGATCGTCTCTTTGACGTCGTGCCATGTTGTCGGTGTTCACTGCGCCTAGGAAGCACTCGTCGTCATCGTCGTCGCTGCTGTCGGAAGGTGTTTCGACGGGGGCTCTAGACAGGCAGTCGGCGTCGCTGTGCTTGCGGCCTGACTTGTAGACCACAGTCATGTTGAACTCTTGTAGTCGCAGACTCCACCGAGCGAGGCGTTCTGGCGGGTCCTTCAGGTTCGCGTGTCAGCAGAGCGAGTGGTGGTCCGTGACTACACGGAACGGGCTCTCGTACAAGTACGGACGAAACTTCGTGATTGCCCAGACGAGCGCAAGGCATTCTTTCTCAGTCGTGGAGTAATTTTTCTCCGCCTTAGACAGTGTCCGACTTGCGTAGGCGATAACTCGCTCGGTGCCTTCTCGCACTTGAACCAGCACAGCGCCAATTCTAGCGTTACTTGCGTCCGTGTGAATTTCGGTTTCCGCATCCTGATCAAAATGCCCAAGAACAGGGGGAGTCTGCAGTCATCGTTCCAGCTCGTCGAATGCCTGCTGCTGCTCCTCGGCCCATTCGAACTTCTCGGCGTCCTTTGTGAGTTTTGTGAGCGGTGCGGAAATCCTAGCGAAATCCCGAACGAAGCGCCGATAGTAGGCACATAGTCCAAGAAACCTTCGCACGGCCTTCTTGTCTGTCGGCGCTGGAAATGCTGCGATGGCGCGAGTCTTCTCTGGGTCAGGGCGAACGCCTTCGTTACTAACCACGTGACCTAAGAACTTCAGTTCGTCATAAGCGAACCGACACTTTGACGCCTTCAGGGTGAGTCCGGCGGTCCGTATGGCTTGGAGAACAGCTCGGAGTCGTCGCAAGTGCTCGTCGAAGTCACTGAAAGACACTACGACGTCGTCGAGGTAGACGAGACAGCTCTGCCACTTCAATCCTGCCAGTACGGTGTTCATGACACGCTGGAAAGTTGCTGGCGCCGTGCACAGTCCAAAGGGCATCACTTTGAACTCGTACAGTTCATCCGGCGTGACGAAAGCTGTCTTCTCTCGGTCCCGTTCCTCGACTTCGATCTGCCAGTAGCCGCTCTTCAGGTCCATCGATGAAAAGTATCGAGAGTGCCGCAGCCGGTCTAACGTGTCGTCGATGAGGGGGAGTAGATAGACGTCTTTTTCGTCACCGCGTTCAGTTGTCGGTAGTCTACACAGAACCTAAGCGTTCCGTCCTTCTTCTTAACCAGTACGACTGGAGAGGCCCACGGACTGCTTGAAGGTTGGATTATGTCGCCGGTCAGCATCTCTTGAACTTGCTCCTGGATCACAGCCCTTTCTTTAACGGAGACTCTGTACGGCGATCGATGCACAGGGCACGCGTGGTCCTCGGTAACGATTCGGTGCTTCGCAACGGCGGTTTGGCGCACCTTCGACGACGTCGCAAAGCAGTCGCGGTATTCGGCGAGGAGGTTAATCAGCTGTCGTCGTCTCGGGCCCGGAAGCTTAAGGTCGATGTCGAGCTGCGCTGCCGACGCACTGTCTTGCTGAGGTGGCGAGGATGCGTCAGTAATGGTGGCGATTTCGGCGGAGTTTCGCAGTTTCTCGACGTGGCCAACGGCTGCACCTTTCATGAGGTGTTGCGTTTCATTTCGGAAGTTCGTCACAAGGACCACAGTGCGGCCATCCAGAAGTTCAGCTACTCCTCTTGCGACGCCTATTCCTCTTCCTAGAAGCAACTGGAGGCTTCCCTCGAGCAGAACTTCGCCGCAGAAAGCTTCGGTGACCCCGACGGGCACGAAAACACTCGACCGCGACGGTATGTTCACGTGGCTTGCGAGGACTCGGACCGCGGATGATGTCGCTTTGGGTTCCTCCGGTGGTGAAACAGGTTTTCGTAGCGTCAAACGGTTTGCTCCGAGGTCGATGACGGCGCCATACTCGCAGAGAATGTCCATTCCGAGGATAACGTCCCTCGCACAGTCTTGCAGAACGACGAACTTCACAGGGCACGTCTCACCATGGATCTCGACGCGGGCAGTGCATCTCCCGACGGGTGTGATGAGGTGCCCACCGGCGGTTCGTATCTGAGGGCCTTCCCACGGCGTTGCAACTTTTCGTAAGCGGCGAGAGAGCCTCCCACACAAGACTGGTCTGCTCCGGTGTCCACGAGTGCCGATGCTTTGTGGCCGTTGATAATATCGTGTAGTTTGTTGGATACCGATGCAGGGGCGTCGTTGGGGTGCGAAGCGTCTGGAGAGTGGGAGCGCTCCGTCGTTCTTGGAGGCTCTTTAGTTCGGTCGTCTTCGGCAACGCCACCTCTAGGCGTTGCCGCACTTAGTTTTTCGGGCGACGCAGGGGAGATAGGCTTTCTCGGCGAGGTCGTGGCGTGGAGACGCTGAACGTCTCGGCGACGGTGAGCGGGACTCACGGCGGAAAGTAGGCGTTGAAGATGGCGAACGTCGGAAGTACTCCTCGATGTCACGAGGGCGTTCGTCGTACCTTGGGCGTGGGCCGTTCGGGTGGAACCCGCGCAGCCGCAGTTGTCTGTTGGGGCATCGACGGTAAATTTGGCCGGCATCCCCACAATGGTAGCACAATGGGCGTCGATCGGCCGTCCTCCACACCTCGGTCTTTCTTGGCGCAGCTTGTTATGAGCGGACGTGCTCCCGATCGTCCTGGCGTCGGGAATACTGTGGCGCTGGAGGTTCACGTCGGGGAGTCGCCACGTACGGACGCGGGGTTGATGGTGCTCGTCAGACCATTGCGGCGTAGCTTACAGCGGGCTCCTCTGGTGCTGCTACGGTCACCTTCGGGCACCTTCGGCTATAGACAGCGAAGCCGGTCGGTTGGCAGCAGGCAGGAGCTTCCTGAGCTCTTCTCGGACGACGTCGCGAATTATCTCGCGAATTTCAGTCAGGCTGGAGCCATGGTCGAATCCCGATGGCGATGGGGCAGCTACGCCAGGATGCCGCTGGTAGTGGGTTGCCCTGGCAAGTATGGCACGCTCCATGTTCTTCGCCTTGGTGACGAATTCTTGGACGGTCCTCGGTGGGTTGCGTGCGAGTCGACCGAAAATGTCGTCCTTCAAGCCGCGCATCAGAATACGCAGCTTCTTTTCCTCGGTGCGGGAGCTTAGGCGGGAGCTTAGGCGCAGGACGTCTTCTACGAAACTCGTGACGCTCTTATTAGGGCCCTGGGTTCTGGGTAGCAGCAAATCTTCGGCCCTCTCTCTTCGGTGTTGATTGGCGAACATACGCGTCAGCTCGTTCTTGCAAAGCTCCCATGGAGTCAAGGAAGCTTCGTGGTTTTCGAACCAGCGCCTTGCAGTTCCTTCAAGCGAGAAATAGAGGTTCTGCAGGCGCTGTTCGTCACTCCACTCGTTGTGGCGAGCCACGCGCTCGTACTGGTTGATCCAGTCTTCGACGTCCTCGTAGCTCTCGCCGAGGAAGGGAGTAGGCGTCCGCGGAGCGACGGGCAGGACGACGACGGGCGGGATGGTCATCGTCGGGATGTTCTTCGGCTTCTGCAGCAGGGGTCCGGATCCTGGGAGTTGTACGGCGGCTTGCTCGGGCGTCGGCGTCTTCTGCAAATGGTAGCCTTCCGGGGCTGACCACTCACTCGGTCGGGATGTCTTCGGAGGGGTACGCTTCACGGGCATAGAATGCGATGCCCCTCACCTCCACCAAAAAAATGTCACGAATAACAATTGATGAGACGATAATAACTGAAAAAACTAAACGTTTAATGGGGCGAACTTGTGCCCAAAAATAAAAGGAAAAAGAAAGATAACAACAGAGCGTCGCGGGGCGTCGAAGGCGGCGAAGCAGCAAAATCGAACGCTGAGGCGAAACTGACCCCGGCTTGCCACGCGGAGCCCCTTTTGTACACGCGTGGGCTTCTGGAGCATTCGGCGTAGAAGGTTCGGCTCGTAGAACATTCTAACCTCGAATCAGCAAGGCGGCTCTCGAATTTACCAGAATATCACATTACAGCGTCAACAAAAATGTGTAGCCGCGGCCAGGAATCGAACCCTGCTCGTGTTGTCTGCGATGTATGCAGGGTTGCTGTCTAGTCGTGAACGTACGCAGCGAACTAACAGATTCTGCTTTTTAGAGCGCAGCTCTTAGGCTCCCGTTTCCGGCTTGAGCGGCGTCGCCGTCGCCGTCGGCGTAACCGCCCCCGGTCACGTGACCTCCCCAGGTCACGTAACCCCCCCCGGTCACGTGACTCCCCAGGCTATCCCAGGATCACGTGACTCCCTCAGGTCATGTGACCCCTCCCCCGAGGTCACGTGACCCCCAGGTGTAACAGGCCCAGGTCACGTGACCCCCCCGGCTATTCCAGGGTCACGTGACCCCTCCCCCGAGGTCATGTGCCCCCCCCCAGAGGTCACGTGACCCCTCCCCCGAGGTCACTTGACCCCCTCCCCCCATACCCTTCCCTCCTCCTCCTCAAGAGCTGCGCTCTAATTCGGCGTTACAGGGAGTTGTAAACGGCTTTCACTTTTTAATATGCTGCTAGAAATTTCACTAGGTGGCGCAAGTTACAGCTCGATTCCAAATATTTTGCTCGAGTTGCTTATCCATGTAAGTTCGGCATTCGTTTGTCTGTCTCGCAGTTGCGTTGTGGCTACCTAACGCCGCTACACCAAGGTGGCGCGAGTCGTCGCCCCATTCTAATATTTCGCTTGTTCGAGTCATTTATCTATTCTCTAGAAATTTGGCATTGGTTCATGTCTCGCCGTCCCGTCGTAGCTATCGAAGCTGCCGACACACGTACGTACCCTTGCGCGTAGCTGCGTCCGCTGCTTGGGAACTGTTTACTGTGTATAAAAGACATCGAACGAGAGCTAGCGTGTCTTGTGTGCTGTCACTTCGGCGGAAAAGCACGCGGCTTGCTGGGCTTGTCTCTCGCCTATTCTCGGCTGCTGGCCACCATGTTTTATGAGGAACACGCTCAACCATGTTTTGCGGAAGGCAGACGCGGTGTATCGTGTTAAAGGTTACACGGCACCTCATGTGTAGACTAATAACGCACATGGCTGCGTGTAAAACGAACACGTTTTGACGTGTCCGCTATGGGACAACGGTTTACACATCTGGGCGTGTTATTTTTGCTAACAGTGCGCCACTCGCGGCAATCTACACTTCTCGCTTCGCACGGCCGATGGGACGCTGCCGACGCTTTTTCCACTGCCCCTATATTCTAGTTCACTGTAGCGTGGCTACCTAAAGCCCCTCTATCCTGGGAAAAGTAGCGCCATTCATTGTTCTAGAAATACTTGAGACACCTGCCGCGCGCCACTTCTGGGAAGAAAATAGCGTCTGAAATCTAGCGCATGGCGAATTCGGGTGGTCAATTGCCGGCGAGCCTTTGCCGGTGGCACCGGCTACCCAAAACGCGCCAGCGGCGCACCACGTGACCCTCTTTACCCAAATACAACGCGCCGGAAACTGGCGTTTTTATTCACCTGGGTCGCGCATGAGCTTTGTTAACTTCTTCCTCGATTAGTCTATGGTACAATGAGCACACTATATGCGCCAACAATATAAACAACGACTCTTTGAGATCAAACTCAAACTCAAACTCTTTATTTCTCTCCGTTTGGAGAGGGAGACAGAGAAAAAAGCAACTCAGTTGTTGCTTGACGAGCCTCTGCCTCCCCACAGCAGCGAAAAGAGGACAGCATGCACATACACATAATGTTTTTTTCACCATCACACTTATAGCACAAAAATAAACAACATTAGATGTGGGAGGGGGAAAGGGGGAAAAGTAATCGATTTAGCCAAGTTTACAAATTCCAGGGGCACTCTCTCACAAACATGGAACGTACATTTTTTATGGTTTCATTCAAAACTTCTACATTCAACTCACTCAGGCGATTTAAAAAACGAGGTACTATATATTTCAACGTCTGATTACCGTAGTTCGTTCTGGAGTGCGGCACTAACCATGCGTCTGCAGACCTAGTTTCATAGGTAACCTCCCTTATCCAAAGGTTGGAAATAGACATGAATATATTTTCTTTTTGGCAAAAAGATTTTTTCAATGCAAGAAAAAGTTTATAATAATACTGGTTAGGAATCTGTACAATATTCAATTTAATAAATAATGGACTAGTATGACTATTATACTCAGTATTACATATAATACGAACAGCTTTTTTTGTAGAGTATGTATCAGTTTTATGCTTGTAGAGGTCGTATTTCCCCATACAAAGAAGCAATAATTATATTTTGAGTAGAAGAGAGAATTATATATAAGAAGCATGACCGAAATCGGGATGATGTGGCGATATTTATACATAATACCTACAACTCTTGATAATTTTTGACATGTCTGTTGTACAGTTTCGTCCCATGACATATATTGATTAAATATAATTCCGAGAACTTTTACGCTTTCAACTATACCTATAGAGTGTGCACCAAGAGAAAGAATGGACGTATAGAAACAGTTTATATTTCGTGATCTAAATAATACGGCTTTTGTCTTACTGCCATTCATTTTTAATAAATTTGAATTTGTCCAGGCATTCAGTTTTTCCAAAAAATTATTTGCGGCACTTTAATCTGATCAGTATCATCACCTGAAAAGAATATACTGGTATCATCAGAGTAAATAATGAGACTTACATTTTTATCAATATTTACGTGTCATTGATGTATAGATTAAAAAGAAGTGGTCCCAGAATGCTCCCTTGCGGTACGCCGGCAGTCTGTTTCCTAAGATCCGATTGTTTTTTATTTATTTCAACACACTGGTACCGATAACTAAGATAACTTCTAATCATATCTAGAGCAACGCCACGAATGCCATAAATATGCAGCTTTTGAAGTAACGTGTCATGATTGATCCGGTCGAACGCCTTTGAAAAATCTATGAATACTCCGAGTGTTAATGACTTTTTTAAATATTGTTTAAAATTAATTCCTTTTGTTTTAACAAGGCAAGTTCGGTAGAGAAACCCCTCCTAAATCCGTATTGACAGGGCGTTAAAATAGAAAACTTTTCGCAGAAACTATACAGCCTGTGATGTATTATTGTTTCTAGAGCTTTTGAAAATATCGGCAAGACAGAAATCGGTCTGTAATTTTCAAGGTTGTTTTTATCTCCAGCTTTATATAGCACAGATACCTTTGCTACCTGCATTTTTTGGGGGAAATTTCCGTTCTCAATTGCTAGATTAAAAATATGTGTTAAACAAGGAACAATCCACCGCAAAACATGCTTGATAGGTTTAATTTGAAAATCATATATATCGGAGCTCTTACTATTTTTTAAGCTTTGGAAAACAGAAAATACTTCTTGTTCGTCGGTTGAAAACAGAAACATACTATGTGAAACCTTCTGGACATACCTAACGGCATCCGCACAATGTACACTCTGGAAAAGTGTAGCAAAATGATCACTAAACGTTTTGGCCAAAGCAACCCCTTTTACAACGATACCTTCAATTTTTATTTCCGTTACTTTATCCGCATGCCACCCTTGTTTTATTAACTCATTTACTTTTTTCCATACTACCTCGGATCTCTTGTCATATTTAAATAAATTATTGAAATACACTCGTTTAGCCTGCCTTAAAGTTTTTGTTAATTGATTTCTAAGTTTCTTAAATGCAACCAAGATGTTAACATCTTTAGTGTGCACGAATCTGTGGTAGAGATTATTTTTCTTATTTATCATTTTTTTATTTCGGGTGTAACCCAAGGTTTACGGGACTTACGAGGTACCCTATGCAATTCATAAGGAAAGCAGCGATCATATATCATTTTAAACCTTTCAAGAAAACAATTAAATGCTTCATCAGCAGACACGCTAGACAGCACCGCACTCCAGACTACGGAACTTATTTGTTGTTCAAAAAGATCAAGGTTTCTAGCGCTTATACTGTGAAGCCGCATGTGTGTAAACACAAGCGGCTTCACAAAAGTTTTCAAAATATTAACGTTACCACAGTCTGTACTGCTGAGAAGATCTTAAATTATAAATTTAATGAAAGTGCAGATGAATAAATCTGTGTGGTGTTGCCCGCACGCGCGTCAAATTTCAATAAACTTTGTCTGGATTTCCGATGAACAGCTGCCATTTTACAAGGATCCCAAGGAGGCCTGCCAGCGTCGCTTTCCATATTCTGTTTATTGTTATTACCTATTTTGGTATACTCAGTCCACTCATTGCGCCCACCCCCTTGAAATTGTAATGCGCATTCAAGCATCGAACTGCATCACTATGCATACATTTCTTTTTTCAGCGGTGCAATGAAGTGTTATTACACAGTGGTGAGAGAAAATAATGTACGATGCAGCCCGTGTCTCAGAGCAAACTGACCTTGCGCAGACTGGACAGACTCTTGCGAAAATGTTGGCTTTCTTTTAAACATAAATTCTCTTTATCTTGTGTAGATCTGGCAGCCCTCCCCCACGCCGAGCCTCCAGGCCCGGCAGAAGCTTAACGCGCCATGCCTCCAAGATGCGTCATGCCTTGGGGGAGCGGTGATGGCCTCGCCCACCACAAGATCCGGCTACGCCGTTCCCCTAAGCCAGCTGACGTCACGCGACTGGCTTCCCAGAAATAAGGGGCGAAGGATTGAAAAAGGGACACCGGACAAAGAGGAATCTCTCTCGGACGGCGACGCTCTAGAACGGCGGACAACAAGGAGCGTTGTTGCGTTTTCGCCTTTGCGTCTTGGGACTTGAGCCATGGTAGCGGGCCAGGAGTGGAGTCAGGAGAGCGAGTTAACCAAACGTATATACAGGTTTATTTACATCGCTAGGTTGAAGGCAGGGTTACATGTTTCACTCACATATCGAGAGAGTGAGCAGAGAGCAACGAGCCCCCCACATCCACAGGGGCTCTCTTATAGGCCACAGAAACACCGTTTCCCCACGTAGGGATCCCTAGTCCCCAGAAGGGAGAGCTGACCGCATATTTCTCGGTGAGTCGCTGTCGTGGGACTCTCTTCGCTTTCTTTGATGTCGCACGCCGACCGGAAGCCGGACACGAAGGGGGAGAGCAGGCGGCAACCGAATCTTCCAAGGACACTGCAGCGGACCTCTCTTGAGTTAGCCGTCGAGAGGAATGCCACGGGAGGAGGGCGCGCCCACGAGTCGCAGGGGGGAGAAAGTGACGGGGCGACATCCGGATCCCCGGGCCGGTCGGCGCCCTTCGGGACGTCGCTGCGTTGGCCGATCGTAACAGCGTGCAGTGGTGACAGGAGACGAGGACGCTGGCGCGGGATTCGGCGGGACGCGGACGCTGGCGCGGGGAGTGCGGGTGCTACGTCGAGTGGCGGACTTGACGGACGGACCGGACAGCGACCCTGGACGACGACGTCCCTATGACGCGGTGCGGACGACCACCGCTGGGACATGGAGCAGCTGCAGTTGCAGCGGACTTCCACCCGGCCTCGCTGATGACCGTTCCCCGATCCCGAAACCCCCCAAGGCAATAAGTGAGTCAATAAACCCTTTTGCTGAGAGCGAAGTATTGCCGTGTCATATTCATCCGGGGACAGCGTCTGAGGGAATCAGAGTTAGAAGCTCGCAATATTCATTGTTTTCGCTATCTTGTCTCGGAGCACAAATCGGTGTATGTCTCGATGGCTTCGTTTGCCACACGAACACGCTATTTGCCGCTTTCTGCGAGCATTGTTTCGTTTGGTTCCTTTTTCCGATACTGATGTGGCGATACCGTCTGCAGAAAACCTTCCCGACCTATCGGAGCTCGGGCAAAATTGTGCCAGTAAACTGCCGGCACACGCCTGAGAAGCGCCACCCGAACGAGATTGGACCCGCCAGCCTTTGACCACGGGAGCGCCTTTGCCGAAGATTAGGCAAAATATTTGGAAATTACCACCCGAATTAGCCATCAGTACTGCGCTGTGCCGTCATGATCTTCCCAAGGGCGGCACGTTGTGCGTCTCTCGTGCATCGACGAACCTTGCACTACTTTTGAAACGGCTACCCGGCTGGTGGCGTTAAGCAGCGCCAGTCAACGTTACTGGGTGTATCCTTACAGGATACACCAGTAACGTTGACTGGCGCTGGGCAAAGAGGTGTAAGGATACATCCTAAAAGGGTGTATCCTTACACCCTTTGTCCCATATAATACACCCTAAAACTTTAATTCGACGTACAGTGCCCTACAGTCGAACATACGGCCCCAAATTTTACGAGGGGCTTGATAACGGTGCGATATAACTTTTTAAATAGCTAAAGTATGTATCAAAGACCACATAAAAACACTGAGTTTTTACAGTAGGGCCAAGAAAACCCCGATTATTTTTTTGTAGTCAGTGACACGTACATTAGCTATTTTAATAAGTTGTACCACACGGCTATCAAGCCCCTCGTAAAATTTGGGGCCGTATGTTCGACTGTAGGGCGCTGTACGTCGAATTGAAGTTTTGGGGTGTATTATATGGGACAAAAGATGCAACGACGCACCCTTTTACACCCTTCTTTTTTAGAGTGTAAAGCCCTTTCATGTTTTAAAAGTAGCATAAAGTGCGCCGATGCACAAAACACGTGCAACGTGCAGCCCTTGGGAAGATCATGGCGGCACAGCGCAGTACTGAGCTAGATTTCAGACGGTATGTTCGTTGCAGAAGTGGCGCGCGGCATCTGTCTCAAGCATTTACAGAACAATGAATGGCGCAACTTTTCCCAGGATAGAGGGCTTTACAAGTGTCTGCGGTGAAGACAAAATTTTGCTTTGCACGGGACATGCACGCCAGGGGATGGGTTATCAGTGCCGACTGAAGCGAGTAGCGCTTGGCAGCCGCTCAGGTTAATCTGTCGGACTGTTGCTTGTTTACGAGACATCCGAGGTAATCGCTCTGTACAGATGAATTATAGAAGAAAGCAACCGGTGGTAAATTGGTTTTAGACGAATCAAACCGCTCATGAAAAATAACCTAATCGTAGACGTGTAATGTTAACTTTTGATTCAGGAGTCTTGTTAATGGAAACTGTTTATTTTGAAAATAACGACAAAGCAGTTGACGGCACGTTTGCAGAACCCACATTAAACCAGATATATTAGATCAAAGCCATATAGTTAAAACGCTATCAGGCCACTGTGTTGAATGGCGTTCGTGGAGCGCAACGGGCAAGATATTGACCTCTCGCCTGCGTCTGTCGTCTGGTTGTTATACACCACGGAGGGAAAGGAAGGATGTCTGCTACCCTAGCTGCAAATGTGTATGACAAAAACAAAGCACACATTGATTGTCTTTCCTCTTATTAGAGACCACACTATGGAAGGTCTCTAGCTCAACGTTGAAACATACGAGAAAGAGGCTTTCGCACAAATTTCGAGTGCGCTTCACTTTTATCTGTTTCCCTAAAAGCAGAGATGTGCACGTTACCCCAAAAAGTAACTAAATACCTTTACTCGTTATTACCTTCAAAAAGTAACTAAATACGTTAATCGTTACCGACTCTCAAATGTAACGCGTTACGTTACCTCAAAAATAATAAATTACTTTTCTCGTTACTTCGACGGCCAAATCTACAACTGCTTTTGTTTCATGTTTTCTTGTTTTATTTTCAGTAGACGTTTCACTTAAGCTGTAGCTGCCTCTCAAATTTTTCATCGGTTATGTCTCCCCACCCTTCTTGAGAATATATCTCCGGCGACGCTGAGGAGTCGTTCTACTGACACGCTAGAGGGCAAGGCAGTGTTGTGTTTCACGAAGGGCTCGTGAATCTGGTCTTCCCCTGTTCCTTTTGTTCCCCCTGCTTCTAAAGTACCAAGTTGACAATGTGTTCTGTACCTTCCCGTATTGGCATCCTCGGGATTTACATTCGGTCTGTGCACGATTTTAGAAATGTACAACCAATGTTTACCTTATTGTGTTCGCGGGGTGAAGGACAATCCCAGCTTTTGAGTTCTGACATGTTCAGCGATAAACGTTGCAATACTGTCATGCTGGTCAGTCGTTTTCTTTTTTCAGATTGACCATCTGCCCTTGTTGCAATAGACGCATACTCGGGTAAGAATTAAAACGAGGCTGCTTAAACGGTGTTGTACACGTTACTCCTGAAACATAAGGAAATACTGTTACTCGCTACTTGGCCTTAAAAGTAACTAAGTGCCTTACCGCCGAATTCACAAACCTCACTCAAATTGAGGGGCTCCTCCACTTCATCGAGGAAGGCGCGAGGGCCGGCGCTGGCCAATCGCGATAACGGATCCGCCGTCGCGATTGGCCAACGCCGGCCCTCACGCCTTCCTCGAGGAAGTGGAGGGGCCCCTCAATTTGAGTGAGGTTTGTGAATTCGGCGGTTACTCTTTCCTTTTCGAAAACAAAAACTAAATACCTTACCCGATACCAAGAAAAGTAACTACACTCTTAAGGAAAGGGGTCGCGATGGTCCTCCCTAAAGGGGGGAACGGTCTTGTAACCTACGTTCCTTTAGAAAGGGGAAACTTTTGTCCTCAAAGCAGGCTAGCAAAGTTCCTCCGTCGCCTGCATCTCATTATGGCGGCCCCTAATTGAGCAAATCGAGCTCAGTAAGCCTTAACGAGGATGCTCCGTCAATTGTACGGGGCGAAAGGAGCTACAAATAAAAGCGTAACACGAGCTTTCCGCGAACTGTATTTACTTCCGAAGCCAGCTTCCCCCGCAGGTAAATAAACTTGTGCTTCGAAAGCAGTTACCCAGACTTCTCGTCGTCAGCACTGCGATGTTAAACGGAGACAACCAATATCCAGTTACATCATGCACTTTACGTCTTTCCTTTGCTATTCCTCGAGCCACAATTCCTTCGTCAACCGCACATAGCGGAGGAGTGGTAAACCATTCGCGAAACCAAACGCCGCTCTCAAATGAGCTAATTTCGAAGCTGCGGTTGCACGGTAACCAGAAATTATTGCGACGCGTGAAAGAATGTTAAATCGCTTGCCACCAGATGGCAGAGTCAAGTAGAGTAATAATTGTAAGCAGCCAAGCTAGGTGACGCTAGGTACCGCCCAATTCATGTTCTACAAAAGTTATTTTAATCTGCTCACGCCACCATTTCGCTTCAGGTCCTTCGGACACCTTCATTTTACACACATGTAGGTACATTACGCATACTACAAGCGTCAGCTGAACATGTACATTGAGCGCATACCCCTTTGAGGGACAGGTTCACTTCACGATAAAATTTCGAATTAAAACTTTGCACATGGCAGTAAAACACACTAAATATGTGCCTCAAAAATTGCTGGCGAAAATTTATGTATAGAGAGGTCGAACGTAGGTGGTACATTTGCGAAACCACTGTACCAGACCGGATCAAAAATAAATGCATAAAGTCGGAATTTCTTTTTTTATGCAATATTTAATCATATGTTTTATCTAGCTACAAGGTTACATAAAGCTGAAGCTTTCTTTAGAAACACAAAACATGTTACTAGATTGCAATGACAACGGTAGTTCTTAGTTGATTCAGTGCGAAAAGACTTCCGTTCCTCACGTTCGATGGAAACCAAGAAAGAAGTTTCGGGTGCCCTGCAGGCAAAGGCCAAGGTTACTTCGAACATCCATCGTGTGCGGCGCGGATTATCTTTTGTGCTGCATAAGGCACACCTTCTCGACGTGGAGTGGACGGGGAGATGGTTAACCTTGTTGTAGTGTATGTCTTGTGGCACGTGTGGCTTGTAGGAAGAGAGTTCGACTTTTCGCTTTTTATGCGGGTTGAGGTCTGGAGCACCCACAAGTCCTTCCGCGACTTGCTATTTGAATTCTTTCAACGACGAAACACGCTCCCCGCCATAATTTGCTTGAACAAAATGTGGGCATTCACAACACTCAGATCCATGAAATAAAAAAGAATTCTATGCCACCATTTTTTACTTTTGCGATTCATTTCATAATACGATTTTAGCAATCTAATAATAATAATAATAATAATAATAGCTTTATTTACCATGTATAAGCATGGTGGGGGCTGAGAAAAAAGCTGTCCAAGCAGCTTGACTGGTCCTCAGCCCCCCTCAGGTACATACAGTGGCGAGAAAGACATTTAAAAGGAACACAAGAAATTATATAATAATACAAGGTACTTTCATCATAACAATGAACAAAAGACAACTATCAGCAATACATGAAACAAGAGTAACACTGCCTATAAAAGGTCGGGAAGTTGTACACAAGAAAGGGAAAACTATTCAAAATATTTTAAGATACTTCATCACAATATACATACATATACATACACATACATGCAAACACACACATATGCATTATACATACATACATACACATACATACATACATATAGACGGACATATACACACACATATACACACAGGTACACATAGACATATATATGTGTGTGTTTTTATGCCTCGTACATTGCGCGAAGTTCACTATATCTGCAAGTGTACAGATCAAAATGAACGCGGTGATAGTTGTTTAAAAGGGACGGTAAAAGATAACTGAGACATTCTTTTCCGGAGTTTAGCCGAGTTGTAGGGACTGCCCAGCTCTCTTTGTGTCTTGTAGAGTAACTAGAGGTTTTTATTTGCAGTTGGGAAAGATTGCGTATATTACTTATATTTCTCTGCGTTTCTAATTTATAGCGAGCACTCAAACGATATCTGTATAGGTTGTGTGCCCTGATAACGCGCGAACGAAGAAAGAAAATTGAACTTGGTGTTCCATAAGGGGCGTTATAGATGTGGCGAACATATTTCTTTTGTAATAAATGAATACGCTGTAGGTTTGAAGATGTAGTTGTCCCCCATACTAGTTGACAATAGTTTAAGTGTGAGTAAAAAAGTGAATTATAAAGAAGCAACTTAACTTGTGCAGGAAGGAGGTATCGAATGCGTCCAATTATGCCAGTAATTTGCGCTATTTTTGTTAGCAAGTAGTTTACATGAGCGTCCCAAAGCATGTCGGCGGAAAATATGACACCGAGACACTTGAAATTATCTACCTCTTCTATACGACGTGAATTAAGGAAGATTTCTGGATGTGTAGGAACGGGCTTGTTTTTGGGTCTGAATATAACCGCCTTTGTTTTTCTTTCATTTACTTGCATAGCATTAGCTTCCGACCAGTTCTCGAGTGTTTTCATTGTATTATTACATCGATCAATAAGTTCATGAATGTCATGGCCAGAGAAAAATATGCTAGTGTCATCCGCATATACTATAAATTTGGCTGTGTGGCTAATATTCACAATATCATTAAGATAAATGTTGAAGAGTAGTGGCCCTAATATGCTGCCCTGTGGCACACCACACAGCACTGGTTGCGCCTTTGAGCGCATATTGTTAATCTGGACAACCTGCTTTCGATTAGATAAATAAGATTTCAGAAGCAATAAAACCCGTCCTCGGATACCGTAGTAGTTAAGCTTTTCAATCAAAATGTCATGATTTACTAAGTCGAAAGCCTTTGAAAAATCCACAAATACACCAAGAACGACGGCTTTGTTTTCAAATTGTGTGAGTATATATTCTTTTTGTTCAAGTAATGCTAGTTCACTTGATTTGTTTTTACAAAAGCCGAATTGGTGTGGCGTCAACAAGTTATACTTATCAATAAATCCCGAAAGTCTCGAGTGCAAAAGTTTTTCAAATACCTTTGAAAAAACTGGCAGGATGGAAATTGGCCTATAATTTCCCAGATCATTTCTATCTCCCTTTTTGTAAAGTACTGTAATCTTTGCTTTTTGCATTTTTGATGGAAAGACAGCTGTCTCTAAACAGGTGTTAAATATATCAGTGAGGATAGGCGCGATTATATCAGCTACATGCTTTACAGGCCGTATCTGGAGACCATCAATATCACAGCTACTGCTATTATTTAGATTTTTGATTACTGATATCACCTCAGGCGCGGTGACCGGTTCTAGAAACATTGATTTGTCATTTCGAATGCTCACATATTCGAGAGCAGCCGACGAGTTACCACGTGTAGTCAGGTTTGCAAAGAAATCATTAAAAGCGTCAGCTAATTCGGCTCCAGACAATTCCCTTCCATTCACTCGTAGTTTCGAGACAGGAGCATGTGGAGAACCACGATGTAATAGTTCGTTTAGTCTGGACCATAACACGTCATGGCGATTGTTTTTATCGCTTAAAGCAGAAGAGTGGTATTCTGTCCGCGCAGATCGCAGCTTCTTTGTCAATTTATTTCGGTACTGTTTAAACGTCTTCAAATCATCAGGTGCACGAGTATTCAGGAAGCATCTGTATAGCTTGTCTCTAATTTTCATTTCTTTACGCAGTTCCGGCGTAATCCACGGCTTCCTTGTTTTTCGACTGTGTTTACGTTCTTTAATAGGGAAGTGGTCGGTATATAGCTTTTTGAAAATGTCAATAAACTCATCGTAAGCATTATTCGCCTCACTGAATGTGTCTGTTCTGTTCCAATTTTCCCGCAGCAATGCAACGCGGAAAGAATGAAGGGCTTTCTCCGTAATTGATTGGTATAGAATTTTAGGGCCTTTGTTAGCTGCTAGTTGAGTTCTTTCCACACAAAGGAACACAGGGAGATGGTCACTAACGCTGCAGGTTATAACTCCAGCCTTAGCGTATGACTGCAATGAATTTGTAATAAACAGATCAAGGACGGATTGGCATTCGGCTGTAACTCTAGTCGGAACACTAATCATGTTGACAAAACCATTAGATGTTATTGTAGTGCTAAAATTCCTGGCAGATTGGCTATTGTTACTCATGTCGATGTTGAAATCTCCTCCAGCAATTAAGGTCTTTTTGTTTTCACCAACGAAGGCTAGAAATTTATCGTAAAATTTTAAAAATATCGAGATATCTCCATTAGGTGGCCGGTAACAAACAGAGTACACTGTCTTATCTAAACACAAAGAGAGTATTTCATAGTCAGGCGTAATCAGACTGTAACAATCAAGTAACTGACATTCAGCATTGTCGCAAAGCAGTAACGCAATTCCACCGCCTCGTCCATTGGATCGGTTTAAATAGTAAGTCGTATAGTTTGGTAACCTGAGCACATCATGTTCACTCGTGCTCCAAGTCTCAGTTAGCATAATGGCAGAAAGTTTAAATGAAAATTCAGTAAAGAATTCTTCCAAACAAATTACCTTGTTCTTTACAGACCTCGTATTTAAATGAATGCATTTCAGAAAAGCAGGTGGGAGCCCAGACACAAGCTGGTTAACGTCACTCTGCAAATAATAGCACTGATCGTCGTTCATGGCACATTATTTTCTAAAAAGTTAATCTGTAGCGTATTCGCGTTTCCCCCCCCCCTACCTCCCCCCCTCCCCCGCGAAAAAAAAAAAAAAGGTACCTGTCAGGGCAGCTTTGAGGGATGTGACGGGCGAGCTTACCAGAATGAGTGAAATACTAATCCCCATTATAAGGGGGTTGTCCGGTTTCTTCGGCTTTTGCCGTTGACTTTGCCTGATAGCCTTGGGCTGCTCCGCTGCACCTGGGCCGCTCGGTTGGAGAGACTTGCACGGAGCGGCTGCCTCCGCTGAAGGGGCGGCCGACTTCGATGCCGGCGTCGAGCCGGTTGCCTCAGCGGATGCCGCCAGCCCGTCTGTCGGCTGAACGACGTCGTCGATCTGTGCCACTTTTTCGTTGTCTCCCTCGACATCGCACTCTCCTTCCGTCACTTCCGGATGCTCGCCCGAATCCCGCGATGTACCATCGGCGTCGGGCGGCGGCAGCGGCTCCGTGAACGCAAGCTGCATTGCCTCGTCACCGTCGTCCAGAAGCACGTCTTCGGGGGCCGCGTTAACTTGGACCCTGGCTTTGGCCGCGTATGTCGGCACGCACTCAATCTCGACGTGGCCGAATCCACGACACCTGCGGCACCAAGGAGCCTGGCACTGCCTCCGCATGTGCCCCAGCTGGTTGCAGCGGAGACACAGCGGCGGTCGGCCAGGCATTGAGAGCAACACCGGGTAGCCAGCGATCGAGGCCTGATGAGGAAGGTTCTCCTTGTTGACCCCCTCACAGAGAACGAGGGTGACGCTTCTCGTTGTGCTGTGCACCTCGTATGCGCCGTTTGGTGCACGCCATTTCTCCCGCGTAGAACGCTTCAACTTGCCAAGAGAGGCAAGAGCGCCTTCGACCTCGCTGTCCGTCACGAAGGTAGGCAGCCAATGGACCCGCAGCGTCACCTCCGTTTGGTTGGGGTCGATTATGATGCACCTTCTCCCCTTCACGGTGAGCTCCTTGAATGCAGCGAGGCGCTCCTTCGCCTCGGCTGTGTCGAGTGTGCAAATCAGCACGTGGTTGTACTGGAAGGTTCCCAGCCCCACCACGTGCTTCATACCCACGGACTCCTCCAGCGCCTCAGCGAAGTCCTGGGTCCTGTATGGCCTCCCGCGCAGGTCACCGTGTAGAAACACAGTTGTCTCCAGTCGCCTTCCATGCGGGAGTTGGGGCAGCTGCATCCTGTAGCCGTCGTCGGAGGGTTCCGCTGAATCCTGTCCGGTCGGCGCCGCCGACGCCGCCGCTCCGTTTGACATTGCTCCTGGCGCGAGGGATCGGGAGCTCCGGAGAAACACGTCCACTCTCGACAAACGACGGACGTCGGTGCATATCTGCCTTATCGACGTAGCCCATGTGTTGGTTGTACTCGATGATGACTTGTGGACAAGGTATATCTGAAGGTATATCTTCAATGACGACATCATGTCTCCTCTGACCATAGAAAGACTTCGACCCAAGTTCCATTCCTATAAAAAAATATTTTATTTCTGAAATGCTCAAGTGTTTGGTAAGTGAAAATATACGCCTACATTATAAAAGAAAGTATGAGTGAAATACACGAACCAAAAGCTTGTATGCTTATTTTGTAAAATTTACTATAGTGCAATATTTCAGTACAGTGGTTCCAAAAATGAACCACTGCAGTGTTTTGCCAACCGAAGGGTTAGAAATGAAGATTGATCTTTGTAAGAAGTATTACTTGGCTCTTGAGACCTGATAGAAGAACTTGCAGAACACTTTTCTATATTATGGCACGTGAAACAGATGGAGTGACGCGTTGATGTGAACAAGTGGAAGCCACGTGTTCAACAGCGCTTTTCCAGCGTTCTAAAGAACACCCGTGCAAAATAATAGAAACATTTAAAGTCCCTGTCGAGAGAGGGCGCTACCGACCCGCAAAGCGCGGCGGTTTCAAATGGATACCACTGTCCGTTTTGCTCTTGGTCGACGTTTTTTTGGTGGTATCATCTTGAAACCACAATCCCTCAAAGGGCATGCACGGCACATGCAAACATTAATACAACAACACACTAACACGATTGTAACCTCTAAGCCCTGCATTTCCTTCTTTTATACTCATGGTGTTGAAGATACAGATTTTCTCGTTGACCCTAAGACATAAATATTATTCTAAGCATGTTGATTTTTTCTTTAGTAATATTGTACCTCTGAGAGTATTTTGTACGGCTCAGAGGATAAATCTCTTAGTAAAAACTAAACGCTGATGCCGTAATTCTTTGAAAGCCAATTAAATAAGCCGCTCCAGTGTGATTCCAAGCAATGTGTTTGCTCCCCGCACGGTACGTCGTAGCCAGTTTTTCTATTCTCGTATTTGTTTTTCTATTGGTTCTGTTCGCGTTCGGCTGCAATTCTCATCTTTATTTAATCTCTGTAGAGGGGTATTCACTCAGCTGGAAGCGGTGCTTCACGGGCGGAGAAATCGTTTTTCAATCAACTTGAATGCAGTCAAACCCGCGGCTTGCGGCAGGTATTAAAGGGGTACTGAAATGAAATTTTAGCGCCCATCTTTTTGCATAAATATGGGCTAGGGACAGGCACCACCTCGGAAATATCAATATCGCGCTGTAAAACACAGGAGAACTAATTTTAAACCTAATTAAACGATTTCAAATTCACATCTGGTGGATGGTGGGAAGTTCTCGTGACATCACTTGTGGCATAGGAGCAGCGCCGTTCTGCGGAAATACGGCGTGCCGGAAGAATGAGCCTAGGCCTGAACGCGTTTGCAAAGCCTTGACGGAGAAAGCCAAAGCGTAGTTGGCCACAATGAGCTCGTTCTCGTTGCGGCTCTATGCACGACACGACGCGAGCACGCTTCTGGCACGGCCGGTATTAGTTGCTGCGAGTTGCGAGCTGCGAGCCGACGTTAAAAACGACACATTTGAACTACGAGAGTGTCAGCAAGAGCCACGCAAATACTTGTTCACACTCGGAGCGGACGCGCGCGTTTGATCGAAGTGCTGGATTCGCTGTTTTGAGACCGCGTTTCGGTAAGCGCTTCGGGACCGATCTTTCACGATTGCAACTCGGTACTGACGTGACACTCGGCAAAGAAAGGTTGGACCGACATCGCGCAGCTCTAACGAACTGCTATAGCTAGACAGTGACGTAGCGTCGTGTCAGAATAAAAATGGCATACTAATAACAAAGTGTACATAACGTGTTGCGAAGGTAATCCGTAAGGTGTTTATTTGAGCTCTATATCACACAAAACAAGGAGATAGAATCAATGAGAGTCACTTTTCGACGACAGCGTTCGTCCCCGCTGCCTCGTAAAACAAAGAAATCGAGATCACAAGGGGAAAAGATTGACCTCTGAAATTTAGTTCAGGGATCAAACTATTCATCCGGGAAGGGTCGGGAAGGGTCCACAAGGGTCGCGCGGGCATATTCCATTCAGCAGGCCAGCCGGTCGTGGGCAGGCGGTCTTGGCCAAGGACCGCCGGAACAACGGTGCATCGAGTCGGTGTTGCTGCTAGGCCTACCGTATTCTGCCGAGCTCGCTTGGTCGGTGGAATCGTGGCCGTTGTTGCTCTTCTCGGGTGTTTGTGGATCCAGCGTTCTTGTTTGTCGTGGTCTGTTTCAAGTACTCTATCCTTTTTTTCTTGCTGGTTGAAGTCGGGACGCGCGAGAAGAGCACGTTATTAGAGGCGGGGTTTGAGCCGCACGTCCGGAGGCTTCCTGGCTCGTGACGACGACCATTCCCCGAAGTGAAGAACCCAGGGGTCCAGTGGAGGTGGGAGAATTGGTAACGTAACGAACGGTTTAATTACATGGTTGCGATACAGTCGTCAAATCAGAGAGAACTACGGAGCAGCCTCACGCTCCGCCTTATATAGGGTCCGTTTTCTCCCTCACTCCCCGCCAGGGCAGCAAGTGCGCAGCAGCAACCCGCCGTCAAGTGCGTCGTAGCAAGGTCCGCCGCGTCGTAGCCAGAAGTGCGTCGTAGCCAAAGTTCTCCGCAGTTAGGCCATGCCTCTCTCCCTTTCGTGAGCGCACGAACCCACACGCACGCACACACACGTCCCGTTGACGTCACAGACGCGTTGAGACTCGTTTCGTGCAGGCCCAGACAGGTGGGCGACGGTGGTGGACTCGTCGGGACTCGTTTCGTGCAGGCCAAGACAGGCGGGCGACGGTCCCTGACTCGTCGGGACTCGTTTCGCGCAGCGTTGAAACTCGGAAGAAGGTCGCCGAAGGTTCCATTCTTAACAGCCCCTCCGGGGCCAGGGAAACCTCGAATGGCCGGTGGTACAATCGCTGGCCTGAAGAGGTGGGCTTGGAGTAGGCCTCGAGAAGACGCTGCAAGCACTAAACAAACTCCCAAACCTCTTACAACGGAGGCATTAGCGGAAACGTCCCCCACAACACCACGCCACACCGCAGCCAAACGCTCGGAATCCGCCAGAGACCCGCCAGACTCGATTACGGATTACCATAATTTGCCCAAAACAATGCAAATTGACCCGCTGTCGCCAAAACAAAACTCACTTCTCCAAAGAGGTCACTATGAACAAAATACAAAAGACAAAAACTATTCGCAATTTGTGAGGTCCTTTTGGGGTTTTAACGAAGTGCCCCCACTTTGATCCTCATTCCCGTGGATGACGAAGACCTCTGAGATCATCCCTACCGTTTTTGGTGATATCAGAAAAATCTGCTCAACCCATCGGCATTGCCGTTAAATTTGCCTTTCCTGTTTCTTACGCTGAAGTCATAGTGATCGATTTTCACGTGATTTCTAGACGTGAAAATGCGGTCCTTATAGCGCCGATAAAACAATCCGCCTTTTTCATGCCCCGTCACATTGGTCCTAGCAATCTCCTGAGCTGTACCGCGAAACCCTGACACACTAGGGTCGCTCTTCTGCTCGACTGTCAAAGACACTCTGTCTACTCGCAGCAGACGATCAAAATTACGTGACGTCGGAGCTACGAGAGATCTTTTAATGATCCCGTCTTCCTCCGCCTTTTTCACCGGCGCGTTGGGACGGCGTACGCTTTCTACTGCTACGAGGTCAGGCTGTTCTACAACCTGGTCCCCCTCATCCCGTTTCTCTGCCTTCAACTCTGGGAGTGCTTGCTCCCCGTCAGCTGCCTCTGGCTCTGGATCACTCGTTAACAAAGGGGCGAGCTGACGCGATTTGGACCTCGTACACGACTGAACTAGTCCTTCTCCCAGTTGTTGACCCCTTTCGCGCAGCAGGAAATCTGACCGGTTAGAAAACAAATAGGGATACTCCAACGGGACTGTTTGCGAGACAGCCGCCTCTGTCACCAGCTCTCCGAACGGGCCAGTTATCCTTACTGTCGCCATAGGCAGACAGACACTGTGCTTTTCGAGCAGCTGCTTGATCCAAACTACCTTTCCAGTAAAATCGGATGTCGTTACATACGACGGATGAACAACGTCCATCGTCGCTGCACTGTCCCGAAGCACCCTGCACGGCTTTCCGTTTACCTGGAGCTCGTGAAGATAGGGACGAAGAAGCTTCAGGTCCTTGTCACTACCGTTCACGTACGAGAACACAACCCGCGGTTTGTTACATCTGGCCGCTATGTGTCCCGGCTCCTGACAGTTGTAGCACAGGAACGGCTTCCTTGCCTCGAACTGCCCTGTTTGGCTTTTCCGCGCCTCGTCTCCGTTCGAGGGATCTCCGTTCGAGGGATCTCCGCTCTTTTCTGGGACCTTTTGTCCTGTTTCTGGCTTCTCGGGCCTGTTTTCTCGCGAGCCGTTTCCCTGTCGGAAGGTCTTGCGCTGATCGCTCCGGCCGGGTTCGCTTTCCTCTCCGCTCAGCTTTCTACGCGTTGCGTACTCCTCGGCTAGCTCAGCGGCCCTTTCGACAGAGTCGACTCCCACCCTATCCTGCACCCAGAGCTTGACTGACTGCGGAATGCTACGAAAGAACTGTTCGAGGCACACACACTCGACTACCTTGTCTCGGCTTTCGTACACTTCCTCGCTCTTCAACCATTCTATCAAATTGGTTTTAAGCCCGTAAGCGAATTCCGAGTAGCCCTCGCTGCTCTTTTTGGATGCGTTTCTAAACCTTTGACGGAACGCCTCGGCAGAAAGGCGGTACCGTTTCAAAAGGCTGGACTTCACCTTGTCGTAGTCGTCCGCGTCTCCAGCACTAAGGCGCGCGACAACCTCTGCAGCCTCACAGGGCAACAAAGTCAAAAGCCGTTGCGGCCACGTTTCTGGGGCGAAGCTCAACTTCTCACATGTCCTCTCAAAGTTAACTAAGAATAGGCCCACGTCTTCCCCAACTTTAAACGGCTGCAGGAGCTTCTTCATTTGATACGACTCGGTCTCACTTGCTCGTACCGGAGCCCCAACTCTACTGTTCTGAGAGTTTAATCGCTGTTGTTCCATCTCTAACTCTAACCTTTTTAGCGCTGCTCGTTCCTCTCTCGCTGCAGTCTGCTCCCGTTCCTCTCTCGCCGCAGCCTGCGCTCGTTCCTCTCTCGCCGCAGCCTGCTCCTGCTCCGTTCCTCTCGCCGCAGCCTGCTCGCTCCGTTCCTCTCTCGCTGCAGCCTGCTCCTGCTCTCGTTCCTCTCTCGCTGCAGCCTGCGCTCGTTCCTCTCTCGCTGCAGCCTGCGCTTCGTTCCTCTCTCGCTGCAGCCTGCTCTCGTTCTCGTTCCTCTCTCGCTGCAGCCTCACTTTTAGCGTTCTGAAGTAGTTCCCACGCAATTTTAATTTCCTCTGCTTCCGCGCTCTCTGAAATTGCTTTACTGATCTCAGATTTCTTCATCTTTTGCTCCACCTCCACACCCAATTCTTCACATAAACAGAATAAATCTGTTCTCAGTAACCTCATTAGATCCATGATCGCTGCTTTTTAGCTTTGGCTTTGTTCTAAAACTTGTCGCGAGGTTGTACAAAAACCTAGCGCACGAGTCAAAACCTAAGGATTCCCAGCAGTTCAAAATTAATTACCCATAATCTGAAGCCTGGCAAATCTCAAAGCAAAGTCCAAACGCTCACCCACAGATGTAGCACGATGTCGCATGGTCCGATCCCAACCGCTGCCAACCAGTTGTTAGAGGCGGGGTTTGAGCCGCACGTCCGGAGGCTTCCTGGCTCGTGACGACGACCATTCCCCGAAGTGAAGAACCCAGGGGTCCAGTGGAGGTGGGAGAATTGGTAACGTAACGAACGGTTTAATTACATGGTTGCGATACAGTCGTCAAATCCAGAGAGAACTACGGAGCAGCCTCACGCTCCGCCTTATATAGGGTCCGTTTTCTCCCTCACTCCCCGCCAGGGCAGCAAGTGCGCAGCAGCAACCCGCCGTCAATTGCGTCGTAGCAAGGTCCGCCGCGTCGTAGCCAGAAGTGCGTCGTAGCCAAAGTTCTCCGCAGTTAGGCCATGCCTCTCTCCCTTTCGTGAGCGCACGAACCCACACGCACACACACACGTCCCGTTGACGTCACAGACGCGTTGAGACTCGTTTCGTGCAGGCCCAGACAGGTGGGCGACGGTCGTGGACTCGTCGGGACTCGTTTCGTGCAGGCCAAGACAGGCGGGCGACGGTCCCTGACTCGTCGGGACTCGTTTCGCGCAGCGTTGAAACTCGGAAGAAGGTCGCTGAAGGTTCCATTCTTAACAACGTAGAAAAATAAATGTCCGTTGGTCGTCGCGACCATGTAACTGAGCGACGCTGTCGGCCATGCGGCTTTGATCGTAAAAATGCGTAAGACAGCTTCGGAGCTGTCGTAGGACTCTGTCGTAACCTGCGCAAAAGTTACGACAATTTTGTTTCTAGAATACGGGTTTTCTTTCAAATTTGTCGTACGCACTTTTTTCGTCGTAAGTTCGCTTTCAGAATCCGGCCTCCGAGCTGGTTTTGTCAGCGGTGCCGTGGTTGCCGACTTGCCGTGGTGCAGCGTGCGGGCAGCCCTTGCACATCTCAAACGGCCACGTTGTCGCAGGTCGTAAATCGTCGACGCGCCACCAAGTGACAACGCTCGTAACCACAACATCCACGCCGTAGCCTTTCCTGACTGGCACAAGTGACGTCATGAATGCGCCGAATATCCCAAGACGCATCGCGCTCTCCGATGGCTGATTTTCACGCGCGCGCCCAATCGGGCCCCTCAGGGTGAAAAATATAGCCATCCGTTCAAGATACAAACGCGCGATTATGAATTACGGATATCATTGATCATATTAAGCCTATTTCTGAAAATAATATGTGTATTTCAAGTTTCGCTTCAGTATCCCTTTAAGAGTACGGAGCAACGCCGTGGTGAGCTCGAAAACGTCTTGCGCTGATCCTAGCGCGCCACTTGGAGGGCAGTTGCTCCTGTAACCATAGTATATTTAAGCGGCAAAATTAATTATAGCTTCTTTTTGTCGATTTTACCCACGATCCTCCCTTAATGCTAAATATTCCAAACTGTAGGTATACTGTTTAGTCCTTTCCCGAGAGCTCAATCACTCTTGCAGTGGAGACAAAAGGACATCCCAGACGGCAGTCACATTGGCCATTGTACGATAGAAGCTACGGTTTAGACCGGCTTTGCAACGTAACTCTCCGCAGGTCAATCGATTGCACTGTAACACCTCAAGCGGTCTTAAACTCTTTAATGCAAAGCGGAATGTCAACCTGCGACACCCGCCTCCTCCGATCACGGACCGGCGGCATCAATGCCCGATTATTGTTCGACGTTTCGGCCTACATCAGGACTGGTTACAAAACATTCTTCGTCGTCGGGACTCGAGAGTTTAGACGCCCGAGTATGGTCGTGTCACGTGACGTGCATACCTCATTGAAAGCACGATGACAGGCGGCCACTTATTTTGGTTGGGAGGGCAAGAATAAGGGGCTAGCAGTTTAACTCCCAACAAGGATAAGCACGCCGCAATATTTATATCTATATCTATATATAGGGTGGTTCAAGTCATCAGGTTCGATCTAAAATGGACCGTAAAAATCGACGCCTGCACGTAACCATTTAATCTTTTCGTCAAAGGTGTATTTCACAGGTCAGTTTTTTCTTGTAAACTTACAAAGGGAGGTTCTCTTTTAGTAAACAAATAGGGCCAAGAAACTTGTCAAGGTCTACGGCGGGCTGTGACCCAGGCGACCAAATCCAGTAGCGGGGTGCGTTTGGCGTTCCTATTGATAGATGGCGTCAGGAGCAGCGTCTGAAGGTGCAGCCGACCAGCGAAAGAAAGCAAACGACACGCAGACGAAATCCGTTGGCAGCAAAAGCGCCGCCGTTATGCAGACGCGTTTTTTTTTCTTTTCTTTAAGTTTTCTTTTATTGTCCGCATTCATTTTTTAACCGAAGGGACATTTTAAAAATATTATATTAATTTTAATAAACCACGGTGGTCTCGAGCCGTCGCGATAAGGAGGTAGCGCCATCTATCAATACGAATGCAAAACACACCCCGCTACTGGACCCCTGTCGTCTGCGTTGCTGCCAGCCGTAGACCCTGGCAAGTTTCTTGGCCTTATTATTTACACAAAGAGGGCTACGCTTTGTAATTTTACAAGAAAAAACCGACCTGTGAATTACACCTTTGAGGAAAAGTTTAGATTGCCACGTGCAGTCGTCGATTTTTACGGTCCATTTTAGATCGAGCCTGGTAGTCTTGGACCACCCTATATATATATATATATATACAGGGTGTTTCAGAGAACGCAGGCCAAATCGCTGATGCGAAAACTAAACATCGCACAGGAAAAAAGGTTGATGCCATGTTGGTGTCTGTCCAAGAGCTTATTTAGAAAAAAAAAGAACGTTTGAAAAATATAGTTTTGTTTTGTTTTTCAGAAATTAACTTTTTATTGGTTCATTTTAAGGCCATAGTTTCAATTAGAAACTTACTGGGAATCATCAAAACCCCTATATCAACCCTTTTTAGACAAGTATAAAGCATGCCGAGCATTTTACCATGTTTTGAAAAACTTTTCAATTCTGACGTGTACTCTGGTTTCGGATTCTTATCCATGCGCATCTTGGCGGCAGCTGTCCTGCCCTCCGACGGTCGAAGCGCGGAACCAAAAGACAATTCGCTATACTTCGCATCAGCTTAGGTCCGAGCGCGGCCGATGTTATGAGCCGAAGGGCCAATCAAACAGCGAGAGAGGCACAATGTCATGGCGTGCTCTCTGTAGTTGATGGAACCAGCCGGTATTCGCTGTCTCTCTGTGCACTGCTCCTCCGCCGGCTATACTTCGATTCAGCTTAGGTCCGAGCGCGGCCGATGTTATGAGCCGAAGGGCCAATCAAACAGCGAGAGAGGCACAATGTCATGGCGTGCTCTCTGTAGTTGATGGAACCAGCCGGCATTCGCTGTCTCTCTGTGCACTGCTCCTCCGCCGGCTATACTTCGCATTCAGCTTAGGTCCGAGCGCGGCCGATGTTATGAGCCGAAGGGCCAATCAAACAGCGAGAGAGGCACAATGTCATGGCGTGCTCTCTGTAGTTGATGGAACCAGCCGGTATTCGCTGTCTCTCTGTGCACTGCTCCTCCGCCGGCTATACTTCCATTCAGCTTAGGTCCGAGCGCGGCCGATGTTATGAGCCGAAGGGCCAATCAAACAGCGAGAGAGGCACAATGTCATGGCGTGCTCTCTGTAGTTGATGGAACCAGCCGGTATTCGCTGTCTCTCTGTGCACTGCTCCTCCGCCGGCTATACTTCGATTCAGCTTAGGTCCGAGCGCGGCCGATGTTATGAGCCGAAGGGCCAATCAAACAGCGAAAGAGGCACAACGTCATGGCGTGCTCTCTGTAGTTGATGGAACCAGCCGGTATTCGCTGTCTCTCTGTGCACTGCTCCTCCACCGGCTATACTTCGTTTCAGCTTAGGTCCGAGCGCGGCTGATGTTATGAGCCGAACGGCCAATCAAACAGCGAGAGAGGCGCAATGTCATGGCGTGCTCTCTGTAGTTGATGGAACCAGCCGGTATTCGCTGTCTCTCTGTGCACTGCTCCTCCGCCGGCTTTACTTCGTTTCAGCTTAGGTCCGAGCGCGGCCGATGTTATGACCCGAAGGGCCAATCAAACAGCGAGAGAGGCACAACGTCATGGCGTGCTCTCTGTAGTTGATGGAACCAGCCGGTATTCGCCGTCTCTCTGTGCACTGCTCCTCCGCCGGCTATACTTCGATTCAGCTTAGGTTCGAGCGCGGCCGATGTTATGAGCCGAAGGGCCAATCAAACAGCGAGAGAGGCACAATGTCATGGCGTGCTCTCTGTAGTTGATGGAACCAGCCGGTATTCGCCGTCTCTCTGTGCACTGCTCCTCCGCCGGCTATACTTCGATTCAGCTTAGGTTCGAGCGCGGCCGATGTTATGAGCCGAAGGGCCAATCAAACAGCGAGAGAGGCACAATGTCATGGCGTGCTCTCTGTAGTTAGATGGAACCAGCCGGTATTCGCCGTCTCTCCGTGCACTGCTCCTCCACCGGCTATACTTCGTTTCAGCTTAGGTCCGAGCGCGGCTGATGTTATGAGCCGAACGGCCAATCAAACAGCGAGAGAGGCACAACGTCATGGCGTGCTCTCTGTAGTTGATGGAACCAGCCGGTATTCGCCGTCTCTCTGTGCACTGCTCCTCCGTCGGCTATACTTCGTTTAAGCTTAGGTCCCAGCGCGGCCAACGTTATGAGCCGAAGGGCCAATCAAACAGCGAGTAGAGGCACAATGTCATGGCGTGCTCTCTGTAGTTAGATGGAACCAGCCGGTATTCGCTGTCTCTCTGTGCACTGCTCCTCCGCCGGCTATACTTCGATTCAGCTTAGATCCGAGCGTGGCCGACGTTATGAGCCGAAGGGCCAATCAAACAGCGAGAGAGGCACAATGTCATGGCGTGCTCTCTGTAGTTGATGGAACCAGCCGGTATTCGCTGTCTCTCTGTGCACTGCTCCTCCGCCGGCTATACTTCGTTTCTGCTTAGGTCCGAGCGCGGCCGATGTTATGAGCCGAAGGGCCAATCAAACTGCGAGAGAGGCGCAATGTCATGGCGTGCTCTCTGTAGTTGATGGAACCAGCCGGTATTCGCTGTCTCTCTGTGCACTGCTCCTCCGCCGGCTATACTTCGTCTCAGCTTAGGTCCGAGCGCGGCCGATGTTATGAGCCGAAGGGCCAATCAAACAGCGAGAGAGGCACAATGTCATGGCGTGCTCTCTGTAGTTGATGGAACCAGCCGGCATTCGCTGTCTCTCTGTGCACTGCTCCTCCGCCGGCTATACTTCCATTCAGCTTAGGTCCGAGCGCGGCCGATGTTATGAGCCGCAGGGCCAATCAAACAGCGAGAGAGGCACAATGTCATGGCGTGCTCTCTGTAGTTGATGGAACCAGCCGGTATTCGCTGTCTCTCTGTGCACTGCTCCTCCGCCGGCTATACTTCCATTCAGCTTAGGTCCGAGCGCGGCCGATGTTATGAGCCGAAGGGCCAATCAAACAGCGAGAGAGGCACAATGTCATGGCGTGCTCTCTGTAGTTGATGGAACCAGCCGGTATTCGCTGTCTCTCTGTGCACTGCTCCTCCGCCGGCTATACTTCGTTTCAGCTTAGGTCCGAGCGCGGCCGATGTTATGAGCCGAAGGGCCAATCAAACAGCGAAAGAGGCACAATGTCATGGCGTGCTCTCTGTAGTTGATGGAACCAGCCGGTATTCGCTGTCTCTCTGTGCACTGCTCCTCCGCCGGCTATACTTCGTTTCAGCTTAGGTCCGAGCGCGGCCGATGTTATGAGCCGAAGGGCCAATCAAACAGCGAGAGAGGCACAATGTCATGGCGTGCTCTCTGTAGTTGATGGAACCAGCCGGTATTCGCTGTCTCTCTGTGCACTGCTCCTCCGCCGGCTATACTTCGATTCAGCTTAGGTCCGAGCGCGGCCGATGTTATGAGCCGAAGGGCCAATCAAACAGCGAGAGAGGCACAATGTCATGGCGTGCTCTCTGTAGTTGATGGAACCAGCCGGTATTCGCTGTCTCTCTGTGCACTGCTCCTCCGCCGGCTATACTTCGTTTCAGCTTAGGTCCGAGCGCGGCCGATGTTATGAGCCGAAGGGCCAATCAAACAGCGAGAGAGGCACAATGTCATGGCGTGCTCTCTGTAGTTGATGGAACCAGCCGGTATTCGCTGTCTCTCTGTGCACTGCTCCTCCGCCGGCTATACTTCCATTCAGCTTAGGTCCGAGCGCGGCCGATGTTATGAGCCGCAGGGCCAATCAAACAGCGAGAGAGGCACAATGTCATGGCGTGCTCTCTGTAGTTGATGGAACCAGCCGGTATTCACTGTCTCTCTGTGCACTGCTCCTCCGCCGGCTATACTTCCATTCAGCTTAGGTCCGAGCGCGGCCGATGTTATGAGCCGAAGGGCCAATCAAACAGCGAGAGAGGCACAATGTCATGGCGTGCTCTCTGTAGTTGATGGAACCAGCCGGTATTCGCTGTCTCTCTGTGCACTGCTCCTCCGCCGGCTATACTTCGTTTCAGCTTAGGTCCGAGCGCGGCCGATGTTGTGAGCCGAAGGGCCAACCAAACAGCGAAAGAGGCACAATGTCATGGCGTGCTCTCTGTAGTTGATGGAACAAGCCGGTATTCGCTGTTTCTCTGTGCACTGCTCCTCCGCCGGCTATACTTCGATTCAGCTTAGGTTCGAGCGCGGCCGATGTTATGAGCCGAAGGGCCAATCAAACAGCGAAAGAGGCACAACGTCATGGCGTGCTCTCTGTAGTTGATGGAACCAGCCGGTATTCGCCGTCTCTCTGTGCACTGCTCCTCCACCGGCTATACTTCGTTTCAGCTTAGGTCCGAGCGCGGCTGATGTTATGAGCCGAACGGCCAATCAAACAGCGAGAGAGGCACAATGTCATGGCGTGCTCTCTGTAGTTGATGGAACCAGCCGGTATTCGCTGTCTCTCTGTGCACTGCTCCTCCGCCGGCTATACTTCGATTCAGCTTAGGTCCGAGCGCGGCCGATGTTATGAGCCGAAGGGCCAATCAAACAGCGAGAGAGGCGCAATGTCATGGCGTGCTCTCTGTAGTTGATGGAACCAGCCGGTATTCGCCGTCTCTCTGTGCACTGCTCCTCCGCCGGCTATACTTCGATTCAGCTTAGGTCCGAGCGCGGCTGATGTTATGAGCCGAACGGCCAATCAAACAGCGAGAGAGGCACAACGTCATGGCGTGCTCTCTGTAGTTGATGGAACCAGCCGGTATTCGCCGTCTCTCTGTGCACTGCTCCTCCGCCGGCTATACTTCGTTTAAGCTTAGGTCCCAGCGCGGCCAACGTTATGAGCCGAAGGGCCAATCAAACAGCGAGAGAGGCACAATGTCATGGCGTGCTCTCCGTAGTTAGATGGAACCAGCCGGTATTCGCTGTCTCTCTGTGCACTGCTCCTCCGCCGGCTATACTTCGATTCAGCTTAGATCCGAGCGTGGCCGACGTTATGAGCCGAAGGGCCAATCAAACAGCGAGAGAGGCACAATGTCATGGCGTGCTCTCTGTAGTTGATGGAACCAGCCGGTATTCGCTGTCTCTCTGTGCACTGCTCCTCCGCCGGCTATACTTCGTTTCTGCTTAGGTCCGAGCGCGGCCGATGTTATGAGCCGAAGGGACCAATCAAACTAGCGCAGAGGCGCCGGTAGGCCAGCCGGTAACTGCTCATGGCCACTGTGGCTCGTCTGCTGTGTAGTTGATGGAACCAGCCGGTATTCGCTGTCTCTCTGTGCACTGCTCCTCCGCCGGCTATACTTCGTCTCAGCTTAGGTCCGAGCGCGGCCGATGTTATGAGCCGCAGGGCCAATCAAACAGCGAGAGAGGCACAATGTCATGGCGTGCTCTCTGTAGTTGATGGAACCAGCCGGTATTCACTGTCTCTCTGTGCACTGCTCCTCCGCCGGCTATACTTCCATTCAGCTTAGGTCCGAGCGCGGCCGATGTTATGAGCCGCAGGGCCAATCAAACAGCGAGAGAGGCACAATGTCGTGGCGTGCTCTCTGTAGTTGATGGAACCAGCCGGAATTCGCTGTCTCTCTGTGCACTGCTCCTCCGCCGGCTATACTTCCATTCAGCTTAGGTCCGAGCGCGGCCGATGTTATGAGCCGCAGGGCCAATCAAACAGCGAGAGAGGCACAATGTCATGGCGTGCTCTCTGTAGTTGATGGAACCAGCCGGCATTCGCTGTCTCTCTGTGCACTGCTCCTCCGCCGGCTATACTTCCATTCAGCTTAGGTCCGAGCGCGGCCGATGTTATGAGCCGCAGGGCCAATCAAACAGCGAGAGAGGCACAATGTCATGGCGTGCTCTCTGTAGTTGATGGAACCAGCCGGTATTCACTGTCTCTCTGTGCACTGCTCCTCCGCCGGCTATACTTCCATTCAGCTTAGGTCCGAGCGCGGCCGATGTTATGAGCCGCAGGGCCAATCAAACAGCGAGAGAGGCACAATGTCGTGGCGTGCTCTCTCTAGTTGATGGAACCAGCCGGTATTCGCTGTCTCTCTGTGCACTGCTCCTCAGCCGGCTATACTTCGTTTCAGCTTAGGTCCGAGCGCGGCCGATGTTGTGAGCCGAAGGGCCAACCAAACAGCGAAAGAGGCACAATGTCATGGCGTGCTCTCTGTAGTTGATGGAACAAGCCGGTATTCGCTGTTTCTCTGTGCACTGCTCCTCCGCCGGCTATACTTCGATTCAGCTTAGGTTCGAGCGCGGCCGATGTTATGAGCCGAAGGGCCAATCAAACAGCGAGAGAGGCACAATGTCATGGCGTGCTCTCTGTAGTTGATGGAACCAGCCGGTATTCGCCGTCTCTCTGTGCACTGCTCCTCCACCGGCTATACTTCGTTTCAGCTTAGGTCCGAGCGCGGCTGATGTTATGAGCCAAACGGCCAATCAAACAGCGTGAGAGGCGCAATGTCATGGCGTGCTCTCTGTAGTTGATGGAACCAGCCGGTATTCGCTGTCTCTCTGTGCACTGCTCCTCCGCCGGCTATACTTCGTTTCAGCTTAGGTCCGAGCGCGGCTGATGTTATGAGCCGAACGGCCAATCAAACAGCGTGAGAGGCACAATTTCATGGCGTGCTCTCTGTAGTTGATGGAACCAGCCGGTATTCGCTGTCTCTCTGTGCACTGCTCCTCCGCCGGCTATACTTCGATTCAGGTTAGGTCCGAGCGCGGCCGATGTTATGAGCCGAAAGGCCAATCAAACAGCGAAAAAGGCACAACGTCATGGCCTGCTCTCTGCAGTTGATAGGACTAGCTAGTATTCGCCGTCTCGCTGTGCGTGCTCCATTCTAAAAACTGTCTGTGCGTCTACTTTCACACACAACACTTGGAGAGCCAATCAGCGCAACTTACAGAGGCAGCTCAGCGAATGACGATGCCGAAACATATGTTTAGACCAAACAACGCAGTCTGAGTTGTGACATTAAGCAATGCAAGCGTGACATTTTGCATTGCTTAATGTCTCAACTCAGACTGCTTTTAGGTCTGAGCGCGGCCGGTGTTATGAGCCCTTCGGCTCATAACACCGGCCGCGCTCAGACCTAACCTGAATCGAAGTATAGCCGGCGGAGGAGCAGTGCACAGAGAGACGTAGCGTACCTTGATTGCTCATCTTCTTCACGTGGCATTGGTGACCGAAGTGGCCTTGGCCTGTGCAGTTTTAGCAGTAACGTTCCTCAATTGCCAGCGTCTTGAAAGGAGCTTGCAAGATAAGGCAGTCCTCTGCTTTAAGGTGGTATCTTCTCCACCGATCAGGGCAAAGCTGAGGCCTTGTTCGTACATCTTCCTCTTTGATTGGTTCCAGGTGATCCTTCGTCTTTCGCTTGATGGCAGTTTCAGACATTTCTGAACACCAGGAGCCTCTGGCTGCTACATCGTATATAGAAATATTGACGTCGGAACTGGTTGCGTTCAAAATATAAAAAAACCTATCGCCACCAGGCAAACAGCAGGCAAAGTGTTTTTTGCCTTCTTGCATCCACAACTGTGCGTCAACAAAGATGTGTCTTGCCGCATACACTTTGGTCGTCAGATGAGTCATCCCCACGTAGTTCGGTGGAATCAAAACAGACTCCTTGGCCCATAACGCCTGGGAGCGTGGTGGAAGATCAGGGACTTGAATGTGTTAGAACCGTTCATCATCATCAGTAGAACTGCCTTGTTCCTCAAAAATGCAAAGCCGGTTCCATCTTCGCAAGGTGGTAACATGCGATTGCTCTGTAAACGGTTGTCCAACAAGAAGAGGAATCACTTGCGCTTTATTTGGAACAACGTAGATTGCAACGTGGGCTGTCGCCTGGTTTACCGTGACGCTTGCTTCCGTGATTTCGCACGGTAGGACCTGGCCAAAACCATAGCCTCCAGTCTTGCATCCTCGGAAGGGCTTGTTATGGTTAATTCCCAAATCATCAGCATCCACCTCGCGTAGCGTAATGCACTGACTTTCAAGGTCAACATAAGCTCGGACGAGCTTTCTGTCTACAAAAGCGTCTTGAAACTACTTTTCGTTTTGTGCATTTACTTGCAACAATGTGACGTGTTGGGCTAGTTGGTTTGAGGTGAACATCTTGGGAAGAAACAGCGGCAAAGAACTTGGACTCTTGTCCAAGTTTCTTTGCCGCTGTTTCTTCCCAAGATGCATTTACTTGTTCTTTGTTTTCGATGTCATGATTTTCTACGGACATACTTGCTCTGTCGCTTGATCTGCAGTCAGCTGTTTTATGTCCTGTTCGGTGACATTTGCTGCAGTGTTCTCGCCCCTTTGGTTTGCTGCAGTATACATACATATGTCCGTATCCGTCACAGTGTAAACACCATGGTTCACCATTAGAGTTGTATGGCGGTTTTTGTTTCGGGTGCCTGTGGGCATTTCGTTCACTGGGCGAACCGTTCATTCCCGCCGTTGAACCGGTTGGCATATCGGATCGGTGGGGCGCTTCCCCTACGGCGGTGAGTTGGTTGTCCAAACGTTTGAGGCACTCCTGCACATCCGCTGAAGTTGAAATCTTGACAACGCTCAGGCTCCGAACAAGTGGTTCGTCACTGATGTCTGTAATGACATACTCCACGATCTGATCTTCCGGAAGTTGACAAAGACGCCCCAGGTTGAGTTTCTCATTTAAATACTGTTGGACGGTGGCGTTCGGCAGTTTTCGCCTCGCTTCCATTTCCTGGTGTCGGCACTGTAGGTTTATGACTGGTGGAAAGGACTTTTTCAGCTCCAGCTTCCATTCAAGCCACGAACGCTGCACACTAACGAGGCCGTCTTCCTACGTTTCGCCAATTCCTTCTAGCTTCGTTAGCGCAAAACACGCCGCCTGTATCTTGGTCCACGAGTGTATCGCCGATAGTTCGGCAACTTTCCGTACCCAATGTGCAACTGTCTGCAGCGGATTCGTGACGGGGTTGAACACTGGTACCAGCTTCCCTGACTCTGCAGGTGGTCTTGGATTGTGCGTGCACTGGGTTTCGGGAAGAAAGAAATCAGCCATGCCCTCGACCGCTTCTCTCACGGTGGCTTGTACAGCATCCTGCACAACAGTCTGAAGCCAAGACAGGTCACCTGTCCGTCCATAAAACCCAGTCTGGACTGTTGGCGGAACGCTTCCTGGCCTGCCAGCGGTATTCACGTTGCCCCCAAACTCTAAGAAAAAATGGAGGAAAAAAAGTAGCAACGGCGCGTCTTCCTCCCTTCTACTGACGCGCCCCCAAGCGGACACGAGAAGAAGGGAGGAACGAGACGTTTTCCTCCTTCTCCAGGCAGACGGGAGAAGCTTTCGCCCTCCCGACGCATCTTCTTTCGGTTTCGTTTTTCGAGCAGGTCGCGCACGTTGTTTAATAAATGCTGTTGAGTTGATTGAGCTTCAGCGGCAGCGAAGGCCGCCTGTAATTCCGTCTTCTAGTCCAAACGTGCGGAACATTTCGGTTGCATTGACGTTTTTATCATTAATATTTTATCAAACGAGCAAACGAAGCCGCTAGAAACAGCGAAGTTCAGGAGCAGTGCCAGCAGCGCCACGTACACTGGGTAAGATGACCGTAAACCACGCGTGAACTAGAATCGACTAGGGGTAGTCGCAAAGCGTCGGCGCCGACCCGATTGGACTGTCGAAGCCAGTAGTGTCGACTGCTGTCGAGTGGCGCTGTTGTCGAAATCCGGACGGACTTGCTATTACAGGATATGGCGTCGCGTACGTATCTCAGACTGGTTCCTGTGGTGTCAGTGGTCGTCTTTGGATTTGTATTCGTGAATGTCTAAGGGCTTGAGCATTGTGATTACATGGGTTCGAGTCTTTATTGCTAAGCAGTTGAAAACGAAGTAAAAGAAGACGGATCCACACTGCTACTGCGCCAGCATGTCAAGACTGGTTACCCCGTTTTTCGCTACACTGTCCAGTAAGCATTAAACATTAATTCATGACGTTGAAACACCCATAAAGCATACATAGGCCACACTAATGAACCGCTAAGATCAAAAGCCGCTACGCTCAGCGACTGTCGCTGGCAGGAGTGCTCCGGATCGAACACCAGCGCTACCTGGAAGGTTCGCACGAAGCGCTTCACTGAATGCCGGCTATTTTCCCAGTCTAATTCTAGTTCACTGTACGTAAAACCTCCGCAAACTACGCGGATCTGTTTCGACGTTTTCGACGTTATGGAAATCGCAGGAACTGCGTCCAAGACAGGCAGGTTTTGCTGCCGGCTGCCTGGGTGCCTTCCGTGCTGAGTTCGGTTCTGTTTTCCGATGCCGAGTGCAACCGGCGTTCAACGTGCTTCTGTATTTGTGCGTGTCAGCAACATAGCAGCAACATCGTGATGGCAGTGTTGTGGGTTGTGAACAGAAGACTGGAATTATCGCCGATATGACCGTGTGTTCGCGTATCAGCAGTGTAACAACAAGATGAGGTGACGTAAACTGTCGGGCATTGATGCTGCTGGTCGGGCCGTGATCGGAGGGGCGGGGTGCCGCAGGTTGACATTCCGCTCTACATTTAAAACGTTTAATACCACTTGAGGGATTAGGTGCAATCGATCAACGTGCGGATAGTCATGTTGGAACGCTGGTCTGAACAGTAAGCTCCTAACATACAGTGGCCAATGTGACTGTCGGTTGTCTTGTCCCCGAGAGCGATTGCTCTCTGAGGAAAGGACTGAACAGTACGAAATCATGACGGAAAGAACGTATATTTACATGTTGGAATTTTAGCATTGAAAAAGAATAGTAGGTAAAATCGGAAAACAAAAAGCTACCCATTATTTTGCTGATTAAATATACTACGGTTCCTGGAGAAACTGCCCTCCAAGTGGCGCGCTGGGATGACCGCTAGAACTTTTCGTGCTCGCCACGGAGTAGCTCCGTACACTTAACACCTGCCGCAAGTCGCGGCTTTGAATGCATTCAAGTTGATCGAAAAGCGATTTCTCAGCCTGTGAAGCATCACTTCCAGCTGAGTGAATATCCGCTCTACAGAGATTAATTCAAGACAGCAATTGCAACCGTGCGCGAACAGCACAAATAGAAAAACAAACACTACAATAGAAATACAGGCTACGACTTGCCGTGCGGCGAAACAAACTCATGGCTTCGAACCGCATTGGAGCGGCTTGATTTATTGGCTTTCAAATAATTACGGCATGATCGAGCGTTTGCTTTTCTATAAGGGTCATCCCCTGAGCCATTAAAAATACTACTCCAGATGTATGACATTGCTGGAGGAAAAATCAACTTCGTGCTGGTGCATGTTTCCGTTGCTTATTCAGTCACCGAGAGATTCTGTACGTTCAAGGCGACCGGTATAGAAGACGGAAACGCGGAGCTCGGGTCAGCAGTGTGCGGGTCAGTGTGCCAGTTGTCATGTGATGTTTGCCATGTGCAATGTATGTGTATGCGCTCAATGTATGTTCACCTGATGCTTGGAGTTGCAGTTTACAGTAGAGACACCGAAAGATGATGTACAATTTTTGGACTTACGGATTCAGATAAGCAACGGGCTTTTGTTGGGAATATGGCAAGAAACGAGGTGAAACCGATCCTCCTAAACAGAGTTGTCATTCGAAAAACGTCAGCAGCAGGGAAGTCGCAAAGTCGCTAATTAGAACGCGTTGTCAAAATCATGCGACTCATTTTTTGAGCCAAGCTTTTGAAGAAGTCAATGGACATGACTATCAGAATGCAGGTTATGAGGACACTTTATAAAGACGACTGCTTACTGATTCAACTCACAGGCAAACAAAACAAGCAGGTCTTAAAGCAGCCGACGAGCAGTAATTCCGTACGTCCACGACATCTCGCACAATTTGAAAGGCAAGCGCGAAGAAGTTTGGTATAGAAACTGTGTGTACGGATTTAAGCTTTGCCATCTTACACCCTTTGAATCAGGACAAAAAAAGTGCCAGAAGGAGCACCGCGATAAATCGGTTCCGTGTGAAGGGTCAGTGGTATATGAAATACCGGTAGGTGGCGTTTAAAGTATGTGGGACAAACTTCGAGGTGTTTAAATGATAGGCTCACTGAACATAAAGGAATGTCGGAACAATGCTTCAAACTCCGGAGTTAGCTGGCCCCTAGGCACTTACAGGAATGTCGCGGTTGTAAGGCTGTTTGGTCTAAAAAACGGAGGTAATGTGTAAAAGAGAAGAATGACATGAAACGTGTTGTTCAGGAAACTGTTTGTATTAAGACGTCAGGTAATTGCGTATGCGAGGCGTGCTTTGCGGGTTGGCAACGAAGCGAAGCGTTTTGCGGTTGTAAAAAGCTGGCCTTCTATGCTGAACAAAGCAATGAACCTTGGTATCCTGGTTTGAGCGATCCTTTCGAGGCGTCGTTATCGTTTTCGAACTTCCTGGTTTTCTTTGTCTTTTGTTTGGCATAAAGAGGTTCTGAACGGTGGCGTTTTGCTTTGCGTCGATGTAGTTCACCCACTCAGGGTTCGTAGGAGGGTTGCCGCTAAACCTTCGGTCCATGCCGTAACTGGTACATTGTTGTTAGCGAAGATTGAGGTCGGGTATAAGCCATTGTATAAAGTTGTCCGCTTGTTGCTTTGTCCTCGGTTTCGGGTCTGGTGCGGTTTGAACTGTGACGGTTGGGAGTCGGCGTTGGTGACGTCATTGGAAGCGGAGTATATAAGACGCAGAACGCAATAAAGATTTTAAGCTGAGTTTGGACCTTGCCTCTTCTTTTCTTGTTGCCTCTCTAAATACCTTCAACTTTCCAACCACAGTCTCAGGTTTTAAGATGTATACTATTCACCAGCTCCTTTTTGGCCGTCTTTTCGTTCAACGATGTGTCGCAGACATCGTGCGTCCTTAGGCTCTTATGTTCTTTACAGGAGTGACCATAAAAACTTTGTGAACCCGTCCCCGGGGCAATCATAAGATATGTGTTCCCGTGTCTTGATCATGGGAACGGTCTAACTGATCAAGATGGCGGGTATTTATTTTATTATTTATTTACAGAATACCTACATCGCCTCGTGGGCATTATCGTAGGGGGGATCACGAAATAACAAATAACAGTGATTTTCACAAACAAGAAAAAAATACATCATTGTCTGAGATACTGACCAGCTCCTGTTGCAGCAGGTTCCAGTCTTTGATTGTTTGAACAAAAAAAGAACTACCAAAATTGTTTGTTTTATAACAGTACTCAAAAACCTTTTCAGAGTTATCGAACCGCGCTGACATGTAACTTGGTTTATACAAATACTCATTTCTATTAATGCCAGTTTCATTATAATAAATCCGATGAAAAAACTTCAACCTTAACTTATACCTTCTAGTGTTTAATGTTTCCCATCCCAGCATGGCTTTTATTTCAGAGATACTCGCATAAGGGTTATAGTTATTGCTGACAAATCGTGCCGCTTGATTCTGTACCTTTTCTAATTTTTCGATAAGATAATCTTGGTATGGGTCCCAAATGATGCATGCATAGTCGAGTATCGACCTAACATGCAAAATATAAAGAGTCTCTTTCACCTCTGTTGAAGCGCCCTTAAAATTCCTCCGGATAAAATATAACATTTTGCTTGCCTTTGCTATTGTATAGTCAATATGATTGTGCCATTTAAGTGATTGGGTGAAATTAACTCCTAAGTATTTACAGTCGCTTACTCTGCGGATTATTGCATTTTTAATGGTATAGCTGGCGGGAGACCTTGATACATTTTTTGTGAAGCTGAGATAATTACATTTTCCAATATTTAAACTCATTTTCCACTTATCACACCAGTGTTCTATTTTATCTAGGTCGCTTTGCAATATTTCTATGTCCATTGTTGAATATATTTGTCTATAAACAACGCAATCGTCCGCAAACAACTTAATCGGCGATTGAATGTCAGTTACAATATCATTAATATAAATTAAGAACAATAATGGTCCCAAGACACTGCCTTGGGGTACTCCTGAACTCACAGTTATAGGTAATGACTTGCTACCATTTAAAACCACGCACTGCTCTCGGTCACTTAAGTAATTTTTTATCCACTTTTGAATATTGTTAGTTATATTTAAAGATACTAATTTCTTCAGTAGTAGATGGTGTGGTACAGTATCAAATGCTTTACGAAAATCAAGGAAAATTGCATCTACATTAGTATTGCTGTCAAGCGATTTTGAAATGTAATGTTGAAATTCTGCCAGTTGTGTGTTACATGAACGCCCTCTGCGAAAGCCATGCTGGGAAGGGGCAAGAAATTTACAGGATTCCAGGTAATCAAAGACTTCACTATATATAATATGTTCCAACAATTTGCAACTAATTGACGTCAAAGATATGGGCCTATAATTTTCTACAAGTTTTTTATCCCCTGACTTGAAAACAGGAATAACATTTGCTACCTTCCAATCGTGTGGAACTGCCCCAGTTTCAAGGGAAATTTTAAACATGAGACATAAATACTGGGCTATAATATCTCGACACTTACAAAGAACAATCGATGGTAATCCATCAGGTCCGGTTGCCTTCGAGGTATTCATTTCACGCAAGAGGCAAGTAATACCGTTAACATCAATTTCAATATCTGCCATTGTGTTACCAGAAATAACAGATACTGGTGATTCATCGCTGGTAGTTTCTTGAGAAAATACTGATTTGAAGTAAGAATTAAAACATTCTGCCTTCTCAGCATCACTCTTGATTATTGTATTGTTAACATTTAAGTATGGGATAGAAATATCATCTTTTCTACTTGTTTTAACGTAATTCCAGAACACTTTGGGATTTCGCTTAAGATCATCGTTTAGCCGGGAAAAAAATAACTTCTTTGCTTTTCTTATAGATAACTTTAATGTGTAATTAATTTCCTTTAGCCTTTGCAGGTTTATTGGACAGCCATCTCTGGAAACCCTTCCATATGCACACCGCGCTCTTCTTACGAGTTTACGAATTTCAATATTAAACCATGGTTTTTGTCTTCGTTTTTGTCGAATAATCCTCGATGGTACAAAAGTGTCGATTAAGTTTGTTACTTTATTACGAAAGATGCTCCACAGATCTTCTAGACAGTGCGATTCTGCTAAGCATGCAAGGTTGAACGAGAACACCGATCTTGTCAGTAAGGTTGCAGCGTGCCTGGTTTGCTTGCCAGTAGGTTTCTTGTCATCGGAGACATTCCTTGCGCGAGGCCACGTTACGTCCGGACATAGCGCTTCATTCCCGTGGAGCGAGTATTCTGCCTGAATTCGTTGTTGATTAGATAACAATCCCATCCTGTCTCTAAGTTCATCAGGGGAACGCCGCTCTTCCTGCCACCGTAATGATGGTTTGGCACAAGCCACGCTAGCTTTGTTGAGTTTCCGTCGGTGTTTCGGAAAATAACATTTCTTTGAAGTTTATATCCTGGTGGATGCGTCGTTCATCGATCGAAAGCGACGGTCTACCTAGAACTTTTTGCTTATGTGTTCCCTTTGCTATCCAGATTGTTGAGCAGCAACCAGTGAGTCGTTCGAGTCGGTCATCACTGTAACGTAAATGCGAAGTCCTTCTTCGCTGCAATACTCTTCCGCTGGTCCTGACGATGACCGGCTCAATGCATCAACATGTTGGCGCGGGGGCGGCATCTCTATGAGCCGACGTGAATCGTGAATTCTTGTAGCCGCAACCACCATAGTATTTGGAGCGGAAGTACGCTGAAAAGTAAATTATGTTCCGTTTCTGCATCAACCTAATTTTTCTTGATGTATGAGCTTATCTGCCATCCTGTATCGTCAAAACAGTATCGACCGTGTTAAATTTATAATTTAAAAAAGTAACGTGCCTTAGCGTTTTATCGGTAGCGGTAATGCGTTCCTTTCATTTTTAGGTAACGTAACATGTGGTAACGCGCTGCCTTTTATTGCCGAGTAACGTGTAACGTGTTTCATTACTTTTTCAGTACGCCTTGCAACGCTGCCGCCGTTCTGATCACTCGATCCCCTTCTGCTTGGTAAGCGCGGGCGTAGCGAGGCCTCCGACGGGACGCTTGGCCGGTGCTTTGTGCTAACCCGAACATCGTGGGAACAACGTCTGGGTAGGTCGCCAATCAGAACGACGGTTTTCCCTGGGCATAACCAAGCCTCGGGCGGAGATTGAAATGGAAGCCCTGCTTCGCGCTTCAAGAAAGTGCTTGCTGCACAAACGGTCGTTCGCGCGGGCGACCATTCTTTTTCGATCCACGGATAATGCATCACATTCCGTGCCTTTCCAAGTCTACCGAGGAACTTGTAGACAGTCGCTCCGCGCACTGTACTTTTCGGTGCACCTGATTACAGTGCCAGCAATATAGCTTCGCGGCATCGCTGGAAATGCTATGACGCCGCACGAAACGTGCGCCTTTCTGCACACCGCCCGGCTCCGGCGCGATCGCAAGCGCCGCCGCAGCTGCGATGACGTCAAGCCCGCGTGTTGGTCTATATGCCGGCGTTACCGGGGCGGCGTTCGATCCAGTTTACCTGCCAGCGTGCAGCGGGCCGGGAACGGTTGCCCAGATGGCTTAAAGAGTTTTTCTGGCCTCCAGCCACTGCCCGCCCCACGGCCGTTTCAGAACTGGACTGAGTATCGTAAAGACAGCGCGTTCGTGTAGATCACTACCGCGTGATGCACGTTAAGGCGACACGGGCTGACGGTCACGAGTATTGGTCTATGGTCACTGTGCACTGGCAAATATTCCAGCACATCAGGGACGCTCGTCGTCTCATTTAGTTCCTGACCAACTTCGCAGTCTAAGTCGTCACACCCGAACTTTTCTAAACACTGATTCTCATGGAAACCGATGGAAAGCGTAGAAAACGTTAAGTTTGAAACTGAAGCTGTGGAGGAACATGAAAGCCGGACTTCGAACTTTGCGCGCTTGGTCTTAAAATAAATTCGGAAATCTTCAAAGTTTTTTTTTTTTCAATTTTAAGCCTAAAAGAAAATCGAAAACCTTAGGCCTTTTCGACGCTTTACGTAGAAAAGAAATTTGGAAGTCTTCGAATGTTTCCAACTTTATGTCTAAAAACTCAAAACATTTGAATTTTGTTTATCTTAGATCTGAAAGAAAATTTCAGCACATCTTGAATTTTCCGATTTCAAATTCCAAGAAATTCGAAATCTTCGACATTTTACGAACTGGAGATCTCAAGAAATTTAAGGGTACCAGATATCTCGAATTTCAAGTTAGGAGAAGGTCGAAATCTTTGTGTTTCTGGAATTTCAAGTCGAAAAATGTTCGAAATAATTGAACCCGAGGTTTTAGAGTTGCGAAAGCTTCGAACTGTTTGAATTCGAAACTCCACGGTGGGTCGAAAGTTACAAACTTTTCGATTTCAGAATCTCGGTACGGTCGAGAAAATATTGGGGAATCTTTTGAATTCAAACCTCTCAGTTTGGTTCGAAAATATCGAAACCACTTCGCATTCAGAACCTAGGGTGGTTCATGACATCTGGTTGGATTACTGGCAGCTACTACGTCACGGGGCTTTTCCGGAAGACAAGTCCGCTATGCGGCCGGTGTGAGAAAAAACAAAAGCGCGCCCATCGCTTGGACTGAGGAGGATGTTAATAGACATGTGTGTGT
>JAZHYW010013449.1:0-10178 GCA_037355805.1 Ixodes ricinus
TTACGGTCTTTTTCTCTTTTGCGGTCTCCAGCTGCGCAAGTTGGAGGAACCGCGTGGCGTTCTGCCGTGAGCCCATCTTCTCCATGTGCAGCTTTAGAATCTGCTCACACTTTCGCTCGAAAAATACAGTGAGGCCTTTTTAGGGTCTCTTATCACTGCGCCCCTCGAATTCGTTAAGGATCTGTAGAAACAAATATGATTGCCTGAAATAAATATTGTTCTTAGAAATAATCAGTATAACTATGAAGGAGCGTATAAGCCTGAATACAACAGAAGTTAAGCATTGAAACAAACACACACTCTAGTAAATTAAACAACAACCTCTTTGCATTTTCTCAAAGCCGGGAAGAGATCAACAGCGACGGACACTTCTTTGCCGCCATACAAGTGGAGGTTGTACGTGTCCCAGTAACGTTCAGCGCCGGGCGAGTGTCCCTTTAGCGCATCAGAGACAATTGTAAACAATCAAAGGAGTACGTTATTGCCGCAGAATATGAACCAACCACTTTGCTTCTCCAGTATGAAGTAATATTTTGGGAGTGTGAATGTCTTTTAACTGTTCTCAACTACACATCAAGATTGATTGAAAATCCGAAATCATATATTGCACCGTTTACAACATATTCAGTGAAGGCAAATGATCTAATTTTGACTTTTTAAACTAATATTCATGGTAATAAACCAAACCGATTAATCCATTAATTAATCGAATAAGGGGTGACGATAATTGGGTTAACATTTTTTATCGACGTCCAGCCCCACTAGTAACCAAATGATTGAGATGCTATTGAAAGACTGAGACATGAATGACTTACTGAATTTCCCCTGGTAGTTCCCTCATTTTGTAGTCTCTTTTGAGCGAGAATTCTCTTGACAACCCAATAGCTATGTTAACATTTTGGTATTTAGCATTTTTCAACTGAATTAAATCTTCCAGGGTCATTCCTCCTTGCAACATGAGGTCAGTGGCCTATTGAGGGAAGGCATATGCGACTTCAACCTCCACCCCCCCCCCCCCCCATCGAGAAAAAAAATATTCCTGTCTAGTTTATTGCATGAGCTCTGCAAATTTTGGCAAGCCGTTTATTATACGACTTTTGTTTTCAAACACGAGTTATCTGACGATAACGCCAGTCGACTGCAGACTATCCAGATGGCCTTAAATATATTCTTACGCAAACAGTACGCGCTATGCAATTTTCACTAAGAGAAGTATGAGCGCAACATCTTACCTAAATCACCAGTCTCTCGTTGACCAGCTCCTTGAATGACGATTTCAAACCCTCTGGCGTAATCCTTTCTCAGCTGTTCGACTGCCACCAATAACGATCTTTTTGTATATGTCTTGTAAGTCACGAAGCAAGAGACACTGGTGCACGCCATTGCAGGTATGTTACGAGTTCAGGGCGAGGGAGAAGAAGGCTGGGGAGGAGGAAGCAGATGGATTGCTGGAGAGGAGAGGAAGTAACATCTCCCTCGCTCCAACATTCCGCCTGCTTCGTCCTCCCCAGCTTTCATTTCCCTCGTCCTAAACTTTAACCTGTAGTGTTTGTGTGTGTGTGTGTGTGTGTGTGTTTAATGACATCCTGTTTCTGTGTGTTTTTTACAGCAACTTTAGCCGTATCACGTCACCGGTGACGCCATACGTGTATGGGAAGGATATGGCTTGGTGTGAACCGGGCTTTAGAGGAGACCCATTGCCCATTCAAGAGCAGAAGGGAACAACAAACCTGTCGAGTCCGCCCTTTACCTAGATTAGCCAAATCGGGTTGGAGGACGTAAAGGATTATGGAGAAGCGGACGGTCGCTGGCGCACCTGCATCCATTGTGTGCATACGCTGTGAAGGCTTCAGCGATAAAATTTTAGAACCTGGGCAGAAATCACCTTGACGTTAGTTTTCTTATAATTACTTCATCTTCTTTAGGCCGCGCTCTTTATTCTTCTGTCGTCATTTTATGGGAGAGCAGAGCAATTAATAAAACATTGTCCAGACGTGTTGTGACTTCCTGTATATTGAACCACGTTTTGTGCTGAAAAATTACTCCTGCCTCGAGTAAAATATACACTATAAAAAAGTTTAAAATTATTTATCTTCTAACTTTACGTCTTAATGTTACCAATATATGCTGGAAAAAAGGCAGTGTTGTACACGTTCCTCAAAAAAGGAACGAGAGCTCGTTCCTCGTTCCTTCTTATTTTGGAACGCGTTCCCGTTACAAGTTCCATCTGTGAAAAAGGAACTCGTTCCCGTTACAGTTAAAAAATGGAACGTATCGTTACATATACGTTACATTTGTATTTTGCTGATTACCATATTTAGTTAGATCAAGCACAGTTTCCTTCTTTTTTTATCTATCCTATCAAATGGCAACATACGAATTTGAATGCCGTGATGGAAGGGCCCCAGGAGAAGAAAACAAGCGGAAGCAGGGTTTCATTTGTTGATATATTAACCTTCAGAAATCTCAGCTTTTAACCATAATCATGTTTGTGATGGGCGATTCAGACCAGCCAAATATACTGTTACCCCCCCCCCCCCCACACACACACACACACGCGCATTGCACGATCGTTTTATAACAGCCTCACGAGTTTCAATCTAACAAAGTTCCTTGTTTGAACTTAACAACAGTTCATTCTCGATGTTGCCGTCCGCAAGACGAGCAAGTGAAGATGAGGGTTGGGCTTTTGGAAGGTCAGTCTTGAAAACTACAAGTTCTTCTTCGTCGAGGTCAAGGAATAAGAGCTGATATTTGTTTATCTCTTAAGCAGACTTGTACGTAACGCGTTACAAGTAATGCATTACTTGTAATTGATTACATTTTACTGTAATTTTGTAATGCTTCACTTACTTCCTTTAAGGAGTAACGATCCTACTAATTGAATTACTTTTTTGTTGTAATCGATTACAAAATTATCCTTCAAAAATTTTCTCAATTGTTTTTTTTTTCGGGGGGCCGGGGGGGGGGGGTGTAGATCTGCTGGAGTTACTGAGGGTGGTTCTCATTTGAACCCGTTCGCATTTCTACCTTCTCGTTTTCACCTTCTCATTTCAACCCAGCGCAAAACAACTTTCGCTTTTCTCCCTTTCTCACTTAAACCGTTCTCAAAACAAACTTTCGCGTTTTGACCATTCTCAAAACGACTTTTCTCATTTTAACCCTTCTCCTTTCAAACTTTCTCAAAACATACTTTCTGGTTTTGACCATTCTCAAAAAGACTTTTCTTCTCATTTTAAACTTTCTCATTTCAAAGTTACTAAAAATATACTTTCTGGTTTTGACCATTCTCAAAACTACTTTTCTCATTTTAACCGTGTAATGATCAGGCTAGGGAAAAGCAATAATTTCAGCATACACTCACGGGAAACCAAAATAAAAGAACCAATGACATTATGAAGTCCAGGCACCTGAAGTTTTATTACGCCTTGAGATGCTTCTTGGAGAATGACATCTAAAATGCATGCCAAACCACGGCATGACGGATGACAGATAGGCAAATATACAATGATCATAGATCTATACGACCACTCCGACATAGGTTGTAAATAATTCAATATCCTCACATGGCATGCCAGATGAGCATAATTTGCATCCGATGATTCACGACTGAAATGAAGAAAAAGATCTGTGCATGGTAAGAAAGCTCTCAAGCCACGCAACATCGCACCCACACATTTCGAAAAAAAAAAAGGAAAAAAACACCGCCTTGCCAATGGCAGGATCTCCCTTTCTGACTTTCTAAGAAAGGCGAAGGCATTCTCTGGCCTTTGAATGGTCCGTGTTTTGTTGCTGTGGTCATCTTAAATAGTTTAACCAATTACCATTTCCTGCGTTGATAATGCTTGCGGGAACAAAGTTCCAGAATTAAGCTTTACCGAGCATGGGATCGCATTGAGGTGCGATGACTGATTCTGCGGCAAAAAAATGTTTTGTACTATGCGTCTCGAGAAGAGCCGTTCAGCGGCCTAACGATTAGCCATACGGTTTGAATGGCATAATGCTTTGCGAATCACTTGTAACGTGACGGCATGGAAAACAAAATATTTATGTGAACATATTTATATGGCAATGGATACTATGCAGAAGGATTAAAATGATCCATGCGGAGGTGGGCACAGGATCGCCGGCCGCTCCCTGCTGGTGGCGCTCTTGAGTGGTGGCGGCGGCGTTTTGTGAGCGACGATGTGCACAGTTGGGCGAGAGACCCGCCGCGGCTGCTGCTTTGTGATGCTGCCGGTGCGGGCGGTAAGCGATCGCCAGTTAGCCTTGGTGTGGAACATGACATTAAGTGTTCGCGTCGGTGCACACTGGCACAGGTAGACCACGAAAATGGATCGACACACATGTTTGAATTGTAATAATATGTACAATGGCGACTCTGGCGGGATTTTTGTTTGTTTGTGTGCTTGTTTTGTTTTAGATCTGGTTATTTTTTTACCAAATAACAATTGTCGTGGAGTAGCCGGCACTGTTATTAACAGTGCCAACATTTGTTTACTATTTCATTAACACAGAAAGAGAGAGACTGGTTGAAATTCCAAGAGCACACTAAAAAGGAAGACACGCACATTGTCAAACTATATGTTGAAACGATACGGGTTGAAACGCCAAGTACCTGTTTTGAGACGGAGTTTAATTAAACAATAAGGGTTTAAATGAAAGCGGGTTCAACCGAGAAGGGCATAATTAAGAAAAGGTTAAAGCGCAAAAAGCGTTAGGCGATTGGTTTGAAATACGGTGTTCAAATGAGAACGGGTTCAAATGAGAAAGGGTCGAAACGCGAAAGGTTAAAACGTGAAGGGCGTTTTGAGAACGGGTTCAAACGAGAAGGGTTCAAGTGAGAATGGGTTCAAATGAGACGGGTATAAATGAGAAAGGGTTGAAACGGGAAAGGTTAAAACGCGAAGGGCGTTTTGCGAATGGGTTCAAACGAGAAGGGTTCAAATCAGAATGGGTTGTTTCGAGATACACCCAGTTACTGAGCTCCGTGCAACGAGCGAATTTTTTTTCCTTTTCGAATTCGCTAAGCACGGGATTTCGAGGATTTGTAGGCCACTTCACTATAGCTTCGTTTCCTCGGTACATTTTTTATTTACCTTTTGTACACCGGAGATTACGTCCGGGTATGAAAAAATGACCAAATTCAGCCTCTTTGGGTAATGTATTTAAACAGCGTACTTTTCATTTGTAATATTTTTTTTTCACGAGAGGATTGGGTGTGTTGGCGTCACTTACTCAACTCTAAGCGAAAACAGTCAAGGCTTTCTCTTCTTTCTTCTTTTCGGAACAATTGAGGATTATGCCACCGTAATAAGAGAGTTGAATGAAAAGTAACGTGGGAAGTAATCGATTACTTTAGAGTAATTTTTCGATTAGTTTTCTGAGGCTGTAATTGTAATTACAAGCGACTACATTTTACAATGAGTAATTGTAATTGTAGTCGGTTACTTTTTTCAGTAACGTGTACAAGTCTGCCAGACTTGTACGTAACGCGATTACAAGTATAATGGATTACTTCTAATCGGTTACTTTTTTCAGTAACGTGTACAAGTCTGCTGCACCTGACTGTTTCCAGCCGAGGACCACACAAAAGAAACCTTAAGATAAGTATCCAAAAAGTTAACAAGATCCTGCTCTTCGTAAAGATGGTGTTTTTATACTTTTACAACTTCTCTCATAGAAATAAAATAAAAAAGATCCACCTGGACAAAAAAAAAAGAGAAAAGCCGTTCACACGCCGTTCGTGCAAAAATGTAACGAGTTCCGTTCCAGTTCTACCGATGCAAAATGGAACGGTGGCGTTCTTGTTCCTCCTAAAAATAACGCGTTCCAGGAACGCCGTTCCTGTACAGCACTTAAAAAGGTTACGCCTTTTTGTAGAATTTCTGAGTTAGATCATGACCGCCGCCCGTTTGAATTCGGATTATCATCGTACAGGAGTGCGAAAAAAAATTACACCATCTTCGAGGGGAACCATGGGGTGATGCGGAGCATCGCGGATCGTTATTAACGGTGTTATTAACGGTGCTGGTAACGTTGTTAGTAACGTTGTTAACTTGCGTGTTATTACGTTGTTAACTTGCGAATGGACGCCGCTTCTCGTTGCCGTAGTTCAGGGTCTGCCGCTCGCTTCAAGCGTTTGCGCTCAGCGTCGCGTGCCATTCGCTGCGCAGCTTTGTCTTCAGTGGACGTAGCGTTGCTGTTAGTTTGTGGGGTTGTGCTGACGCTTGCTTGCGCCAACCGACTAACTGACGGGACTCTTGCTTCCATCACACTTCATCGGAAGAACGGGTGAGTGGAGTCAACAGCGCTGAACTCGTGGTACAGCTTCTCGCTTGCCTTTATTTTTAATTGCTAATCTTTTCCTTCCTTTTGCATTTCATTTTCTTTTCTTTTTCTTCCGTCGCGTCAGTTCTCCCCGCACCAGCCCCGATAGATCTCTCCTTTTAGATTTAGCATAACATTTCTTCTGCTTATATTTACATCATTTCCAAAGTATCCTCCTTAGAATTGGCAAGCATAGCTTCTCTTTGCTTAATTAATTTATTCCCATCTTGACTGATTTCTTTTGGCCGGCCAGTTTGGGCTGCGGCGGACGCGAGCAGCCGAGAAACGCTAGCAGACGACAGCCGCAGAGTTGCGGGAAAGCCTACCCCACTGGAATAGAGTCACTAAATAAAGCTACGCTTTCAGAGTACCGAAACTCCCAAACTACGCGTCTGAAGCGCGTCAGGCGCCGCCATCTTGGGTCCACGCGCAGATGGAGGAGTGACTGTAGCTGAGCCAAGCCGAGCTGTAGCCGTCGCCTGCGCCAGCTGCCGCAGCCGCAGCTGTGGCAGCGAATCAAAGTCGTGTTGTTCGTATCTCGACGTAACACGGAAAACGCGCGTGCTGAGCGACGGACTTCAGCGTGCGCGCGCAGTAAACAGCAAACAGCAGCAGGCAGAGGATCGCTGGACCCAAGATGGTGGCGTTGAAGAAACGCGATGATGATGATAGCGACTCACGTGACTGCCGCTGTCCAATGATGCCGCAGCGAACCAGAATATTGTTGAATAGAGCGACTGTATTGTCGGCAAAATGCCAAAGAAAAGGAATGCGGTACTCTGAAAGCGTAGCTTATTTAGTGACTCTACACTGAAAAGCCCTGGCGTGGCGCTGCGACGCGCGCGCTACAACTATCCTCCTTTCACTCCTCCGGGGGAACGTGCGCTACCTTCTGCTTATATTCACACTTAGGAAAGACTAGAGGAGGAGAGTTGCGCATACGCGCGCGGTGTGAGTAGAAGCGAACGCACGCAGAAGTGCCGCAGCTGGTAGAGAGAGAGGCGGAGAGAGTAACGCGCAGCTGTTGGAGAGATGGAAGGAGAGTTGCGCATGCGTAGTGTGAGTGCGGACTACGACGCTGCGGGACATAGACTCGAGCAAGAAATGTCCGCATCTAAAAGGAACCATAAAACGGTTTTCTTATTATCGACAGGAACTTGGAGTTCATAACCTATAAAACGCGCGTTAGATTTTTGGCCACGCGCGAGCAGTCTCAAAAAAATTACACCATCTTCTCGAGGGGAATTATGGGGTGATGCGAAGCATCGCGGATCGTAATTAATTTATTCCCTTCTTGACTGATTTCTTTTGGCCGGCCGGATTTGGGCTGCGGCGGACGCGAGCAGCCGAGAAACGCTAGCAGACGACAGCCGCAGAGTTGCGGGAAAGCCCACCCACTGGAAAGCCCTGGCGTGGCGCTGCGACCCGCGCGCCCAAAACTATCCTCCTTTCACTCCTCCGGGAGGAACGCGCGCTACCGCTGCTTATATTCACACTTGAAGGAGAGGAGACTAGAGGGAGAGGTTGCGCATGCGCGCGCGGTGTGAGTAGAAGCGAACGCACGCGAAGTGCACGCAGCTGGTAGAGAGAGAGGCGGAGAGAGTAACGCGCAGCTGTTGGAGGAGAGGGAAGGAGGAGAGTTGCGCATGCGTAGTGTGAGTGCGGACTACGACGCCGACGCCGACGCCGCGGGACATAGACCCGAGCAAGAGATGCTCCGCATCTAAAAATGTTGAAAAGAAATACAAGTTGCTCTTGCACTCTTTAAATACCCTTTGGAAAAACCAGCATGAAAATCAAACTGGCCAAGCTGGTAACTAAGCTGGTCAATGTGGTCAATGTGGTAGTCAAACTGGTTTGACTGGCAATCAAGGTGGTTTAAGCTGGGCAAAGCTAGAATTTAAGCTGGTCCAGTCTGGTTTACGTCAAAACCAACATGGCCAAACTAGAATCTGATTTTAGATTCAATCTGGTGTAGCTGGGAGCCAGTCTGGTCCTAACTGGTCAAACTGGTTTTCCATGGAGCCAATGTGGTCAAGCTGGAAGACAAGCTGGTCATGCTGGGAGACAAGCTGGTGAATCTGGTCGGACTAATAATCGTGTTGGTCCAAGCTGGTCTTCCTGGGAGTGCGCACACAAGGTCGGCTAGAGATAGCCGAACTGACATTGCTGAGGCGCGCGCCAAGGTCGGCAGGCTGGAACGAGGGCACGTCCTGTTCTTTGTCCTCTTGTTTTTTTTTTTGGTAGACGACCGGGCGCGTTAGGCGCGCTTGCAAAACTACCTTTGTGTGCGAAGAAAAGAAGAAAGAGAGAGTGGTAGAAACGAAGAATTTGAGACGCGTTTGGCTATCTTCGGCAAATTTTCGAAGGGACGGCTGTGCGCGCGTTGTTTGGAGACTACTTGAACGACGGTGCAACGTGAAGCGGGATTTGAGGAGACAGCGGTGGCAGTCCGTTCAGTGCGGGAAGATGTCGGTCGTCCCGACTGAGGCGTCGCCTCGTGTCTTCGAACGTGTGTGTGCTCGTGAATGACGGTGGTGCCAAGGGGTATCGCCAATGCCACCGAAGCCACACGGATTTCCTCGCCTCTGCCGACCACGCAAGTTGCCGCTTCGCCCCCATCACTGGCGGGACCCAGGTTCGCTTCTCTCATCCGTGTAGTATTTTCATTTGCTATTGCCAGTTTTTTGGCGTGTGTCTAGTATTTTTCGTGTCGAAAGATAAGCAATCTGGTCGTATTAACATTGTTGGCTTTGCACCGAGAACACCTGTCTGTGCGTCGGTTAGTACTGTGTCAGTGCCGATGATATGTAGCATCTGAGCTCATGTGAGGCGACCGCAAGTACGAAAATAATAAATTGGATGCCGAGTTGGCTTTTCTGAAGAGCTTGGCTTGTTTATATTGTGTAATAATTTAAATAGGTTAAACTGGTTGAGAAGTCCAGCCACGCTGACCAGTTTAACCATCATGACCAACATGCCAAACTGGGCATGTTGGGGCAATCACCAACGTTGAAGCTGGGACCAGATCAACCATCATGACCACCATGCCAAACTGGGCATGCTGGGACAATAACCCAGATTGAAGCTGGGACCAGATCAACCAGCATGACCAGTATGCCAAACTGGGCATGCTGGGGCAACTAGCACAGATTGAAGCTGACACCAGATCCAATCAACATGACCACCATGCCAAGCTGGGCATGCTGGGCCTAGCCCAGCTTGAAGCTGGGACCAGCTGACAGCTGGTTTTTCAATAGGGTAGAAAACAGCTAGCGGCCACGAGTTTTCAACTATATGTCGTGTTGTCTGTTTTTCTACTTTCGCCGTCCCAAAGTTTACAAGTACAGTACGTTGTTTCACGACCAGCTCGCCTGCCCTATGTGTTTCTTCTAGATGATGTGCCACCAATGATCATAACAGACATGCGCTGCGGTTGTCAATGAAGGATATGTTGCACGTCTATCTCCTAACCGTGACACATCGAAAACGCAGAGACAAGTTCTAACAGACACCGGAATAAAGGAAGCAAAAAACAAACACACAACCATGCAGAAAAAAAGATTGTTTTGCATTTCGAACATTTATTATTCATAAAACGGGCCCCAACTGCCACTTTAGAGTTGCTTGTGAACACGTTTAGTTATTTCCGAGTTCGCCGTATTGCATACGTCGACATTCCTTTTATGCTCATTTAATTTCTCGTTAAGGACATCTTTATGTTTGACCTATGAGTGGACCAACAAGCAAGAGGTATTTCACACACGGCGCTGTTCTTGCAACATACAAACTTTACGATGAGACTTTTACGACTCTCTTGTACCTGCGTGAAATGACGTCATCCTGTT